>WEKY01027672.1:35717-65898 GCA_013390045.1 Picathartes gymnocephalus
AAGGCATAATTTTATATGTTTAACAGGAAGCATATATTTAGGAAAAGGAAATGAGGGATGAACTAATTTGCAAAGATAATGAAAAGTAGAAATTCCATTCAGAACTTTATCCTGAAGAAAGCAAAATACAGTCTCATTACTTTTTCTTGTGAGAGATCAGAGTACGCCAAAGGCCAAAGGAATGAAGATGAGTAAATATGTATAACCACAGAGAGAACACCAAGAAAATACATAGAGAAAAAGCAGAAACATTGAGAAAATGCATGCTGTACTCTCTTCTTTAACCACTCCCATGAAATGTGGAAAATAGGTTATACTTCCCATTATATCTCTGTGTAGATAAAGAGCCATTCTATTGGAATCACATAGATTTAGAAAGGGAGACTGTACCTACAGTACAGCTCTGGAGACCAGACAGAAGAGAAGTCCCTTCACTGGTATTCCTGCTGTGGATGCAATTAAATGGTGACTTGTCCCTTTTCCTTAGTCTTTCCCTTAGATAGCCTTTATTGTGGGTTATCATCTCAAGATCTCCCCAAAGCAATTATCCATCACCACCATTTATATTTGGAGCTTGTAGCCAGGTGATGGATTTTCTCCTGAGGCTTTGAATATTCCATGGATCTGACTCCCAGTTAGTGTGTGTGCTGGAAGTCATGAAATTTTGGACAATCTTACCAGTGCATTTTAATGGTACACTAATACAACCTGTGGCTGCTACTAAGGATATACCAAGGTCCAAAGTAATTTCTCAGTGTTTTGTTGGGGTTTTTTTGGTATGTGTTCTAACATATTAATCCTCAGACACGTACAATCTTTAAATCCCCAAATTCCAACAGAATGAACCGAAGGAGTTAACCAGAAGAATTAAAGAAACCAGAAAAAAAAGTCCTTTCCTTGTGCTGGCTGCTTATCTACCACCTCCATTTGGATTTTAGTGGCAGCTGCTACCTTAGGTTTCATGTTTCCAAGCAGTCTAGAGGAGTAAGAGAAAGAGAAGCTCTCCTGTATTTCTATCATGCTGTCACCACAGCATAAACTTAAAAAATGCAGATGTTGCAAAAATGTGACAAGTTCATGGAGTGAGAGAAAGGATTTGGAACATACAGATAGGCATATGAAATATAAACACAAGAAATATGCCCATCATGTAAGTTATCATGCTATTTTAAATTTTTGTCCTTCAAAGTTAGTTATGATGGAGTCATTAATAGAATTTAAATGTTTCTATTAACACCTAGAAATACTAGAAATAATTTCCTTCCCAAAAAAATGCAAGTAGGTGGTTGAGTTCTCCTTTGCTGTTGACAATGCAAGAATTTGTTCAGATTAGAAGGAAATACTGTAACGAACTTAACTGGACTAAGGTTTAACAAAACTCCATGACAGACACTGCCTTTCTCAAACTCTTCATTCTGGAAATAAAAAAGAAGGAACATAAAAAGAAGCAACAAAATTGTGCACAACTTATAATAAGAAACCTTTATTGCAACAAGATCCTAATCAGTATTCATTTTGGAATACTAGGCCTGAGGAGGAAGAGAAGTGGTCAAGTTACCCTATGTCACCTGTTTAAAGAAGATAAAGAGGATTTTAATTCTACAGCTAAGAATCCAACAGGTCACAACTCAATATTTGCCCCACATTTTTACTTTTTAAGTCTTTACTGTGTGTATCTAAAAGCTCTGAGTAGTTGATTTGAACCAGCAAACATTCAGAGTTCACCTTGGACAGTAACTGAGAAAGATAATGTTTTTATACCCTTTGTCAATGTCACTACCCTCCTACAGACTGCCACCATTTAGTCAGACCTTGTAGAAACAATCAGAGTAATAGGTTTAGGCAAGAGAAGTTTCTGCTTTCTCTTTTGTGTACAGGAATAATCATCATCATCGTCATCATCATCAATAAGAGAAAATGTCAATTACTACCAAAGAAAATATTTCACCTTTATTTGTGCCTAATGTCCACAACAGCTCTAAAGCAGTATCCTCAGAAGGTTAGAGTGTGGGATACAAGGGATTTGTGTATTACAACTGGATAAGTTCTGCTACACAGGCTGGGTGTCTACTGGGATTACTGCTTCCTCCCCCCCCACCCCCACAAACCAGTGTTTGGCATCACACATTTTATTTCTGCTGATTCAATAATAACTTGAAGTCTTCTCTTTCTTTCCCTAAGCAATATAAAATGGGTTGGCATCAGCCCTTCACTAACTACATGAATGATTTGGAAAGGATTTGTGTAAACTTGCAGTTCTAAAAATTCCTCTTCTTTTTACAGCCCTCCGAAGATATGGTACCCTATGAGTCAGACCTCTACCGACAGCCCCATGACTATTACCAGTATCTCAACAGTGATGGAGAGAGTCATGGTGGTAAGGCAAAAAATATCTCCTTGGAGCATAAAGTCTCATGGGATACCACAGGAAATGGGTTTAGGACATACAACAAAATAACAAATTTGTTGCTGTGATCTGTAATGTATAGGCACATATTTTCAAATCAGAAACAAAAAATATTTTATTCTGCTTATCAGTACTGTTCCAACCCAGTAACTGCATGGTTTCTCTGAAAGAGCATTTTAAAAAGCACTATATGATGCAAGGAGTTTCCAGGAAAGTGGAATCTCATGATCTTCATCCTTCATTATCTTTACTGTGTTTTTATTTTCCTCTGCAGATCAAAAGCATTCAGCTTGCTTCTCAACTTTTTGAGAACACGGATTTGCAACACTGTATTCCTCTTCTTGTGTTGCCATATCCAATTCCTATTTCACTTAGGTCCTAGATAATTTATTTGTGCTTTTATTTTAATTAGGTTTCTTTGGTATTTAGACTTTTCCAATTCCATATATTTTTCTCTTTCTTTTGATCTCTATTGCATGCTGCCACACCTAACTTTAACTTTCACTCTTCCTCCAGTACATCCCAATACTTCCTCTCTCTAAATCTATTTAAAACTTCCTTGTAGCTGTTTGTACGTAAACATAACTCAACGTAAAAATTCTGTATGATTATTTATTACTTCATTTTATGTATGTGATTTCAAAGCTTTGGTCTCTATATTTTAATGTTGTCTGGGCACTGGACTCTAAATCAATGCAGAGGTGAGAGTCTTGCTTTGTGAATTTTGTCTCCTGTGCAATACAATGGTCTAGCAATGCCACCCTGGAAATACCAGAGTCAATATTGACTCAGGAAGGAAAAGCACCGTTCTACTGTATTACTGGTGGCAGTCCCTGCAGATCCTGGAGTTTCCCTGAAAGACTCCCACTGATATAGCAACTTAGACCCATTGCTGTTATAATTTAAGACATGAACTATTCATAGCACAGCACTGTTTTGTCTGTGGCAACAGAAGCTATCTTAAAGAGAAGTGAGTTACTGAGTAAGACCGCTTGGAGCATTCAGCTGGAAGAGATTCTTACCTGAATTTGTTCTCTACATTTCATTCAGGAAACACCTATGATATTCTTAACACCCAGAGACAAATAATTAATTCAGTTTTATAAGTTATCTCGTGGCATCTGTCAAGTCTCATTAATCAAACCCAGCAAATTCCACATGGAAATTCAGGGTTTTTACATTATACCCCATATCTGTTTGCACATTCATAAAACAGGATAACATTGATTATCTCAAAAGGCAATTGTGACAATTAAACAATAAATATAAAAGATACCGTGTAGGAAAAAGCACTTGGAAATAACTTCTGTCATTAAGTCTAGGCTACCTCAAGCAAAAACATCCCTTTATCTTTCATAATTTTATCACCCCACCTGGTTTACTGCCCATTTTTCTTTTGAAAGACTGTTCCTAAGCTACATTTCTCAGATCGCTAACAAGTTTTTACTCATCATCATGAACACAACAAAAACTGGATAGTCACCTATATGGGTTATAGCCTAAGCAGTACCTAAAAACCCACTTTAAACAAAAATTTGTCTGTTCCTAAAGTTGTGCTGCACTTGTCCTAAAGACCCCAAAAACATATTTCTAACTCCTACAGTAAGTGCTTATGGAAAAGGCTACTTAAACCTAGCCTGCACATTTCAATCAAATTTTTATTTATGAAAGCACCTTCAATGTACTTGGTTGTGTATAAATATCTAATGTGCCATGTACTGTCCTGAATTGCTCACAGTCCAAAAGAGCAATGAACAGCCAAAAAATACAGAGGGAGAGTAAAAACTACAAATTAATGCACTTTCCTTCTTTCCTATAAACATTGAAAAACCCAACTTTGGCTTTCATTTTGTTTACATGACAGAAGTATAGGGCCTTGAGAAGAGCCATGCGGAAAAGCAGGAAAAGGATGCCACAAACTAAATTTAGAAATACATACTAAGTGTTCAGAACAAAGTGGATAAAGGCACAATGATTGAAAAATGGAGGGGGAAAGGAATAAAAGAGCTACTGCCGTGACAGCAGTGAAAGAGACAAGAACCTGACTAGATAGGGGAAAAAAAAGACATCAGAACAGAATCATGAGAGAGAAGTTCAGCTTGGGGTACAGGGAGATTACTGGCAATACATAAAAATAATTTCACAAGCCTATTGAGTACTACCATGCACCTCAAAACTACCAGTTAATGCAAATAGATGCCACTAGACAGAATACTTCTTCTGATTTTGCTGACAAGGGACTGCTAAAGAAATAGGAAACTTTCCTCAAGTGTCAGACTACCTCTCTCTCTCACTGCTAGTAAATTAATTTTGTGAAAGGGAGATGGCAATGTCTTAATCTGTAGATTTGCGCTACATGCATTACTGTTACTTTTCCTCAAACATAATACTGAAGGAAACCCTTACTCCGTATTTACACAAATAGACAGTAAAATCCACAAAAAAAAAATGTCTGGAGATCTGTGCCACTTGTGAGTAATAAATAGGAAATCATTCCCAATAATTGAACACAGAATTTAACAAGCAAAACCACATCATGATATGTTCATCACCACAAGTGTTGTGTGTGATTATTTTCTGCAGTGCAATTATGTTTTAAATACTGTAGTAAACACAGAGACACAATCATGCAGGACAGAAGCTGTTTCAAGTTATCATGTATTAGCCCATCACCCTACCCTGAGCTTTTAAGTCTGTAACACAGCATATTTTGTAACACTAGTGCAATCTTAGAAATTACAAAATTCCACTGCAGCTTTGTCTCTATATTACCAAACATCATAGGTTTTGTAAAAATCACTTTCTGTATGAAGCTGAATGCTAACCCTTGTTCACTTCATTGCTAGCCTCATGGAACTTACTAGATTTCATGATCTGTGATTTTATTTTTGACCCACATCCTGGACTAACATGACCATTTAGGAATCACAGCTTTGATTTTATTAGCCCACATAGAAGCGGAGGAAAGTCCAAACATGTGAACCTTAGTCTTAAATGCTGTATCAAAAAGAGAAAGAATTCCAAACTTCATTAAAAAATCCCCTCCCTTCAAAGCTATTCTCATGATTTGAATGGTGCCTGACTCAGGTTTTTGAACATTTGGCACTAAAATAACAAAGTTTGTGAAGTGAAAGTTAATGAGATTCTAACGTTGTTTTAGATAAGACTGATGCTCTGCCCGGGACCACAACACACTTCTCAAGAGTGATTCTGAAGTGCCTGATGAAGACGTTGAGTTTCCAGTGTCCTTCAATATTTTTCTCATTTCCTCTGTGGGTTTTTCCTTGACTTGTTTATTCATTTGTGCAAAACACAATGGGAACTTGTAAGCTGTGCAGTGTGGGGCTGTGAAAAGTACCCTCTCCTAGTCCACCATGTGTTGGAAAATCAGCCCAGGCCAGAGCAGAAAGAGCCAGAGGCTTTAGGGCAGAGCTCCCAAGCGCCGCCATGCCAGCAGCTGCCTCCTCAGCCAGGGCAGAGCGCTCTGCTGACAGAGCTGTCACATTTCCGCTTCGGTAGCTGGCTCATGAATTTCTGCACAGTTCTGCACTGCGTAATGCTGATTTCGCCTGTTGCTCCACTTCTATTGTAAATACCTTCCTTGAGCCTATTTCATATTCTGACTGCTGGTTCTACCATTATTCATCTATTAAAACAGGAGCAAAGCAATTAACAGCAATGACAAGGGGCATGAAGAAGGTTGGTCATGTGTTCTCACTTGTGGAGTGAGAATCCAGCTCCATGGTGAATATTAACACAATGCCTTTAGGTCAGCTATTGCTTCCCAACAGGCTCACATCCTCTCTGTCATGGGAGGGAGCTCAGAAGTCATGATTGTCCTTCCTCTAACCTTTCACTACATACAAGACCAAAACAAACATGATCTCCATGTCTCTGTAACAGAGAATTTTTTTCACATCCTCTTTCACTTCACATGAAATTTCTCATAATGACTCCATGCTGTAGCTATAGCTTGGCTTTTAGTGACATTTTCCTTTACCCAAAGAACAGACACTTTCCATTTCTAGAATTCTTCTCTCCTGTCTTTTTACTTCCTTCCACCTTCATGTTTTAGAGAAAAGAACATAATTGCTATGTGTTACTGACATAACACTAACAAAGAGCATAGCAGTAAAGATTTTCTGGTAACTCAAATATCTGCAGACACAGATATTTAGATATTTCTCTTTTTATTATCATGTGCAATAACTTAGCCAGGATGGTTAACTGCAGAAGGGCTTGTGGAGAGAGATTTGTAATTTCTTTTCTAATGTTACTAAACGAATATTGTTTTTCCTAAGCATCATTGGGAAATCACAGGAAATTTAGAAGGAATAAGGACTTTGCTCCCTATCACAACTTCAATATTTGGACATCAGGTTGTGTTGAAGTAATTTCTGACATAGATTTTTTTTGCAGTATAATACTACTATGTCTTTACTTTAAATCCTATATGCTGTGCTAATAGTATTATTTTATTACTGTATTTTTACAGCAGCATCTGATTCCATCAAAAAGGAATTTAGTAGTTAATATGATAATTCCTAATTAGTTATTAGCATGAACATGCATAAAGAGTGTTCCATTGATTAATTATCTGCCAAGGGAAAAGTTAAAACAGTTCTGGAGCAAGAGTAACCCTGTCATAGGCTCCAAAAAACTAAGAGGTATCTTGAAGTATAAAAACATGACTGCTGATACAAAAATACTTTAAAAGAATCAAAAGTAGACCACCTAGAGGGTGCATAGATACTCATGGCTATGCATGTTGGAAATGTTCTTTGTTCTTTCTTGGCCACCATATTTGCTGCTGGTAAGACATTCCACAGCTGAAGACCTGCCACTGACAGCCTCAGAGACTTCTTCCTGGGCTTTGTCATCATCCCAGTTATGCACTGATCTCATTTGTTTTTGTAGATAATCAATGACAAGGGATCTTTGGGAATATACATTGCCCCCTGACAGAGCACTTTCCACACAGCAAGCAGAGCCAGATCACTTTAAGGAACAAGAGTTTAGATTACTCCTGCAATGTATTCCCAACAATTTAATATGTGGGGCTGCCTGTGGTATATGGTACCTCAATGGCTGGCTCTACTTAGAGAAATCTGTAGTAATTTTATCCAGAGTAAACATGAGTTAGTGTGGCTCAGTCTTCCAACTAAATGGAAAGGTTGCACACTGAAAGCACTCAAAGCTTCCTACCAGGTCACAGCCTTACATAACCTATGGATTTCAACTCACACACACTGCTGTTTCCTGAGTTGAAGTAGACATGGATGTAAAAATACCTGGGTGGTTTGCACCCATAAAGCCCACTTTTTTACCCCAGAAATTGAATCTTTTCTCTTGAATTGCAACATGAAGAAATGGTACTGTGCATTGTAATTATCATAAGGCTATAAAATCCATACATAGCCCACAGAAAGTGCCATACAACAAAGCAAAGAAACGACAAAGTAATGCAGCTCCATGGATGCTTTTATAAGCATGTTTCCAGCCCTTTCACATGCAGTCACAAGGTTTATTCATGAATCAGAAAAGCAGAAAGGACAAAAAAGTAAGTGCTAGTGTCATAAAAGGTCTGACAGAGCCTCCAAATAAATTTTTACAGGCCTGAGCACAAGGGCAGCTGGAAGAGCTTACAGCTTCTCAGGTACAACTATGTTTGGTATAAACAGCACTGAGTTCACTCTAAAGGAAGCCACATTAAAAGTCACCCTCCTGGATTTCAAATCCTCAATGGGATTACACTTAACTGTTTGAAACATAAATGGGGAAGGATGAGGAGATAAAAGATGAGAAAAAGAACTAATTTGATATTTAAGAAAAATATTCATAACACATTAGTATCCAGATAATATCATGCACAATAACATCATATTGTAGAATGAGACAATTGTTCCTCTATAAATTCAACTACACCTAGAGGAACTTGTTCAGTTCTGTTCATTGTGTTATTGAAAGGATGTCAACAGCTGGGAGGGAGCTTGGAGAAGTGTACAAGTGTGAATAGCGGGGTGAATATACTGATTTAGACTGAAATACTGAGAGCTGAAGCTAGGCTAAGTGATACTTAGAAGTAGATTGTGAGAGTAGATGACTGCAACCTGAAGACATGCAAAGGGCAGGACAGAAACTGTTTTTATTAGTACGAGGGAAGAGAACTTGGATAGTAAGATACTATTCTGTTTCCACAGAATATCATAAAGAAATTTCAGCCGTGCATAAAACGATGGCCAAAAAGGTAAATGCCAGAAGATTAGTTCTGAGCTCAGTCAGAGCAGAGGACATAGTGTTGACACTGATTTTAAAAACAGGCTGCACATAAATACATGCAAAAATATGTATGCAGCTATTGTATATGAGAAATAGAATTAGCAATACTTCACATTTCTTGTAGAAAATTTTAAATTTTGAGCAGCAAATATGACAGTCTAAAAACTTAAAGGCTTATGTTGAACTGAAAAAGCCAGAAATCTAAAACTGAGAAGGATATGGAATTTAATTTCAAAGAGAAATGAATCAGGAAACAGGATAGTGGTTATTTAAGTACTTTATGTTTTTGAAAAAAATCCAAATTATTACAGAAATTTCAAATGTACTAAAGAGATACAAAAGGTAGAGAAAGTGTCTGCATTAGAATTTAGCCTTCCTGTATACAGTGTACACCAGATTTCCACATATGTTTATCCTTTTATTCTCTAGTATTTTTACTTAAAAATGTATGTTATAGCAACACAGGATTACAGGAAATATCTAGAAAAGTACCTTTTCAGCAGCATTCCTGAAATTTTGCTAGCAGAGTAAAATAAAGACTAAAGATAGCTGCAGAATAATCTTTAAATTTTTTCCACCTCCTCATTTCCATGCATGAGGAAGAGTGTAATAAGAATATGAAAGTATGTAAATCAGTAGAATTTGTTGTCTCAAGAATGACAATATTTTGAAACTTGTTATGGTTTCTTCTTGAGAAAGGTGCCAGCATTAGCATCTTTTTCATATTGTGTCAAATTATCATTGAAACCCATCTCACTATCTGAGAGTATTGTCCTACTTAAGGTGGCCTAAGTATTACTGTCCAGCCACAGGAATTTATGAGATTTGGAAAAGAAACTTCACAGGGACCTATACAGATTGCCAGCAGAGACAGACAGGTCCATAGAAGCGGTTTGGAGAGAGCAGAAAGGGCAGTGACAGGAGTAAGAATCAATGAAAACCAGGTAAATGTCATGTTTTCCAATCTTGCAATGACAAACAATTTTTTTAAACTTTCTTTAGATCATTATTGGGAATATCATCCACACCACATGCACAGTGAATTTGAGACCTTTGGAGACAACCATTTCACAGAACTGCAGAGTGTGCAGCCTCCCCAGCTGCAGCAGCTCTACAGGCACATGGAGATTGAGCAAATGCATGTCTTGGATTCTGCAATCCCAACCACACACATCGGACTCAACCATCAGGTATAGTTACCAACCCCTGCTCAGAATTTCAGATGATAATTAATGGTAAAGAAAATAATGCATTAGGGAATGCATACTATTAAGTGAAAGAGATTGCTGAAATGAATTACTCAGGTCCTTAGGGTATGTAAAGCTCTTCATTCTCAGGAAAAATGTATTTTAAACCTTCTTTTTACCTGGATAATGAGAAGTCATGCTCCTCACACTGTATAAAAAGAGAACTGCATTTTGTGTATGCTTGGAATTTCAAATTTTTGTTTCATTTGGAGTGAAAATCAGCTGTTTTGCAATTCTGCTGATGAACTGGCCCTGAGAAGAGTTGTATCATCATAACAAGGGTAGCCATGACTTAAGAAATAATTCTGAGCTTTGAAGTAGTAGTAAAGTTTTAAATATTTCCAAGGAACCCTGACAGTTTTACATGACTTGTACAAGAAATGTTAAGAAAGATAAGTCACTGGTAATTCTATCTCAGGCTGAGGAGACCCTACCTGTGCTTCTACCTTGGAGTAAATAAGTCACAAGCCAAAGCACACTGTCTTGCCTTTGCTCAGATTTTACATTAAGCCAGGCATTTCCCTGTAAAAAAAAAATACTCCACTATGCAGTAAAGATAGTCACCAAAGCACCAGTGGATTCTTGCTGAAGCTGCAATTATAAGGTGTCCCATCATACTGCAAAGATAGTAAGGACAGTAGGTGTGGAAATCACTCTTGATGCTACAAGAATATGCCCAAAGTCATTACTGGGAGCAGTAAGAGACCTGGGAGATCTTGTGCTTAAGAGTTTCCCAACGTACATGAAGTGTCCTAAATACAAGACAGAGTAAAACTGAAATCAGAGAAAAGAGCATTTGGTGATTACAGTGTTGCATATAACAGTACCCTTGCTGAAACTTTGTGAGAAAAACCGCATGCTTGGGCTTATAATTTTGGGTTTCTCTGTTCAAAGCAAACTGAAATCATAATACTGTATTAATCAAAAAGAAAGAATAAAAAAAATAGAATGAGCAAGTTAGCACTGACAACAGGAAACTGCAAGCCATCAAAAAATCAGGAATAGAATATAAGATGTAGATGCAAACAAAGAATTAGGAACAGAAAGTTACAAATATAAAAAATGCTTCATGGAACTACAGTCTGTGGGAAGCTTCAAGTTGTTTCAGTTGCTCACTGCAACTGCTAATACCTAATGATCAACCATTAGGTCAAGGGCCAAGGATGAAAATGAGCCCCTTCAGGGATGTCTTTGGAAGCACAACCAGAAAATAAGAGGGGGCACACCTCTGCTTATCCCCCTTCATTCTACTCAGCTATGGTCTTTCATGTCAGGAGGAAAGGCAGGGAACCAATTTTGTTACAATTTTTGATAAAGAGCACTGTGCTCTCTCTGCCACACCTCATACCAAGCTGCAGATGTTAGTGTGTAGAATTCACCACTACCCTCCTTTTCCTTACCAAGAGGGGCTCTTTGGCTTTTTACTTCATTTTTATTCCTAGAATAGCTCATGCAAGTAGTACTTGGCATGCTCTGAAATGCAGCTTCTGGTGTGTCTCCGTCACAGTCCCAGGCAAAAAACAGGAGCAGGAAGCAAGTTTTAATCCTCCTCTGAATTTGCTAGCTTCTAACTAGCATGCTTTTCCTGCAATATCAGAGTTACTGTTTGCAATAAAGGAAGAATATGCAAAGATATTTCTTTAATTTTCTGTTGACATCACATTACTTTGTGAAATCAAATTTGAAGTTCAACCTGTTCATGAACAAGATTTGTTTGAAAAGTTTTGTTAGCCTGCCAACAGGGGCCTCAAAAATAATAAAATAAGAAAAAAATATTCATTCTGAAGGGAGAATGAAAGAAAATGTTGGAAAACTGTGAGAAGAACTTTAGAAAGAGGAAAAATCACATGTGGGGGCCACAGACCCTGAGAAAACATCAGAATATGGGAAGTAGCTGGTAGTTCTTAAAGTTTTCGTTCTCCAGAACTGTATTAGTAACCTGGCTCTTTATAGCACACGGGCTATAAAGTGTGACTGTAACTCTGTCCCAAAACTGTGTGACACTCACTCCTGGTGAGTTTCAGGTGCAAAGGAAGTGTAAGTAAAGGTACAGCAGTCAGGGAAAGTGGGCACAGCGTGGGGAAAGCTTACTCAACTCCACAGGCTGGCCTCTGCAACTACCTTTGCTTGAAAGACACCATGTGCCCTCCCACATTCCCACTGTTCCACTCCAGCCCCAGAGAAGAGGTCCCTTACTCCCATATCACCTCCCAAAACACTCCAGGTTTCCACAACCTTTCTCTCTGCAGGGGCACCAATCTGTTCCCTTCCCCTATGGGACACAGTCCCACCTCCTCATTCCCCTTCCCCCATGGCACAATCTCTCCCTTCCTTCCCACCCCTGAGGCTGCAGCTTTCTTAACTGTAAAAAGCTAAAGGTGACTGTGGTGAGGGCTGGAGTTTCGCTCTCGGGGATCTGACAGGAAGCTTACACGCACTCTTGCCCAATCCTGCCCTTCCTGCCAGATTGGCTCCAGCCAATGTGCCAGCTCATTAACTGCCAGCTGCAGTGCCCCCAAACCAGCCCTTGGCACACGCCTTATTGGGACATTTTGAGGTGGTGCAAAACTCATCCGAAAAGCGCCACTCGGCCCAGCCCAACACGGGGTGGGAGGTGTGACTCATGAACGCCGCTGCCCACTTCAGTGTCTGAGGCCCCCTGGGGAGGGCATCAGGCTCAAAACGCCCTTTCCTGGTGAAGGAGAAGAGCAGTCCGAAAGGAACTCACTTTCAAGGACTATCATCTGTCCCATTTCATGGAAGTTACATAACACATGCTGCTGGGTTTGGGGATGTTGGCTGGGTTTTTTTAATGTAGGAATTGGGTTCTTACTCCCTGCCCCTCAGACTTATCTGTTTCTCATTATTAAATAAGAAGATGCAATAATTTGTGGCAACTGGTTTCATGTTTCCTAGCAAACCAGACCACAACTGAGAATTTACAGAGCTGAGGTATATTCCACACTGCTTCTAACAACACCTCTATATAAGGGCAAGAGAATTTAACACAAAAACTGGCTTGCTAGCTTTGCAGATGAGAAATCCCCCCTAATGGGGAATTTTCAGATAACCATTTGGGAAAAGAGAATATGGGGTGATATGATGTATCTTTTATCTTAGTGTTAAGGCTATTCCTCTCCTCATGGGGGAAGTTTAAGACAGAAAGCTGATGGACCAGTATAATCCCATCTCGAAATCTGGATGCAATCCCATAGGGTTTTGGTGCTGTCAGGAGGTATTATGCCTGAGAAAGGAAGAGGACAATAAAGCCAAAGACAGCCATGATAGGGCAGAACTGTTCATCTCTTTCAAATTTAGCTCCAGATGGTCTGTGTTGGGAAAAAAGTTGTTCTGAAAAGCAGTTTCACTCTGGGGATAGGCAACCGGGATCAGAAACTCATTAGGAAGAAAGCAAGCTTTGGGTAGATATGAGGAAAGAAGGGCAGTGTTACTTGCATAGGACATAAGAAATGGGAAAGTTCTGACATTCACAACATTATTCATCCTTCCCTCTTGTAAAGGTGCATTGTTGTACATGTGTAAGAGTTGACTGTTATCTGAAAGTGTGTCTTAATAGGATGGCATTTATTAAAAATGTCAACAACTAAGTCACTGAGTATTACATTAAACATTTTCCCGTACCTCTTACTTTCTTGCCCCTTTTCTCTGTGCCTCTCTTCATTACATTTCCTTTTTTAATCTTGCTGCCCTACTCTCTATCACTGCCTTCTCCCTCTACTACTTTGTTCTCCAAAAGGTGTCCTATTTGCCCCGGATGTGCCTACAGTACTCCTCTCCACCTCAGCCCAGCTCTGACGAGGAGGACATAGAGAGGCAGAGCCCACCATTGGAGGTATCAGATGGGGAGAATGATGGTGTGGACCCTGGGCCTGGAATAATGCATGGAGAAACAGGTCAGTGAAAACAGAAGGATTTTGTCAAGCTATGAACTGAGCAGCTGTTATATTACTGTGAAGATAATGAATAAAACTGTAGAAATGCTGTGCTAGTATTTTATGCCACTACCAAAGCTTTTCCTTCCCTGACTCCTTGCACTCTCCTGTCCTCTGAACCTTTCACAACTGTAACTATCTCAAACTTCATTTTTTCATGTACTCCACTACCTCCCTTTAGCTTTGTCTATTCAAGCTTCCTGAATGAAAATGGCTTTTGCCGTTTCTACTCCAATTTCTTTTAACAGCCAGGAAAACCAAGACAAGAAGGTCAAGGAAGAAGTGATTTTAAAAAATATGTAGCTCTCTTTGCTCATTACCTGAGAGTCACGTTCTGTATAACCTGCCAAAATTAGGTTTAGATTAGTTCTGAATTAGCAGCCTTTTTCAATTAGCTTCAAATTAGCAAATTAATTTCAGAAGTTTAGCCTTTGGAATTACTTATTCTTGCTTTTTCTTCTTGGTACACGAAGCCACATTAAGTCCGCACGTTGTTACATTGTTTAGTGTCATAAATGCTGCAAATTAGAGCAGTTATGTGTCCCCCAAGCTAGCTGAAACACTTAGATGCCTTCTGCTGTCTCACCAGGAGCTACACACAAACACTAATGCTCCACTGGCCTTCTTCTTTGACTCTGACACAGGCAGCAAGAAAAAGATACGTCTGTATCAGTTCCTTCTGGACCTTCTTCGCAGCGGGGACATGAAGGACAGCATTTGGTGGGTGGACAAGGAAAAAGGTACTTTCCAGTTCTCCTCCAAACACAAAGAAGCACTGGCACACCGCTGGGGCATCCAGAAAGGCAATCGCAAGAAAATGACCTACCAGAAGATGGCACGGGCTTTGAGAAACTATGGCAAGACAGGGGAGGTCAAGAAAGTTAAGAAGAAGCTGACCTACCAGTTTAGTGGAGAGGTGATGGGAAGGGGGGCCACTGATAGGAAGCATTATCCTCACTGAGGCCATGGGACCCTAAACAAGAAAAATATGGAGAGCTCCTGGCTGGATACCAGCAGAGGAGATGGACGGATCTTTCTCTTTGCTTCCTGTGCCCCCTTCTCTGCCTTTAACCAGCCTTTATCATCAGATGTTTCTGGTACGAATTCCCTTCTTCAGCATCTGAGAATCCTAATCATGACAGAATTCTTTGCTTCCATCCTCCAAGTTGGACAGAGTTGGGAAATTTATACAATGTACAAATATACTGTTGTCAGGAAAGTTGTTTTTGGTTTTTTTTTTTTTTTTTGATTGTATTGTAACTAAAGAATACAGCCAATGAAGTTTTGCCTCCAGAGGTGGTGCTGTGTCACTCACAGTGACACCGCGTTAGCTTCCAGCTTTTAAACTAGCATTAATACAGGCTCTGCCGCAGCTCTCAGAGCTAGAGAGAAGTTTGCAGATCTTGGAATGATACTCGTTCTTTTAAATAGTAATAACAAGTACATATTTAATAAAATTAGATATAATGAAGTTTTGATGTTTGCATAATAAATGATTACTTCACAAACAAATGTCAGGCATTCAGTCCTGCAGATGCAGCTCCTGTGTGGTGTCTGAACAAAAGGTGCACAGGGTTATAGGGCCTTATCCGTCTGTAGCTACTTTTTAATTTACCTGGAAACATCATCAATGGTGTCAAACACAGTAACAAACGTAATAGGTGAAATACATTACGGTGAAAGAGACTACAGTACTGAAGGAAATTTAAAAATACATATATGTATATATTTCTCACTATTTTTTTCTTTGCAAATGAAACCCAGCCAGTGGAACATTTTCTGGTCATGTATACCAAAAATAGCATTTATACCCCCATCCCATTTAGAACATAACAATTAACCATGTTCTTCTATGGTTTCACTTATTTTCCTGTTCTTTTGTCTTGCTTTCCCCCACAGCAATACTTTGATTCAGGCTTATGAATCTTTCTTGGAAATAAGTTGTGTTTAATCATGTCTTTGCAGAATTCCAGCACAAAAGAGTTTCAAGATTTATCTGTGGATTTTAATCCCTACTGTAAAACAATTAATAGTAACTAGTAACAACTGCAATGTATAGATAAGACTCAAAATGCAAAATAAATAATTCAATACCTGAGATACCATGGTAAATTTACCCAGTACATCTAAACACAGAAATTAAATCCAAATTCAACCAACAGTAAGAAAACTAGCAATTTAAGTTTTAACATTATTTAACATATCTCAACTGTTTCAATCACTCAAAAATCAGGAAATATCATCATGACTTTCTCAAAATAGATGAGGTGAAATGAGGCAGATCGAGAATGAGGAGAAGGGGGTTTTTTTAACAATGTTGAAATGCAGTACAGCATGCCAAATATCACTAAATAACTCGAAATTTTTCAGAGCTTGCTCCTCACTGAAACCAGAAATAGTTGAAAGTGATGAGTTTCTTACAGACCTGAGTTCTCAAAATTAAATCTAAACACAGTCAGTGTTATCTACACTAACAATCTCACTGTGAAAGTGAAAAGTCTGGTGACATCACAGCCTACAGTGTCTCTGTGGAGCCAAATAGAAGGAAGCTCCTGGTTAAAAAACATCACAGAGTACTACTTCTCAATTCTTCTTCCCAGTTCACAAACATGACAAATACATCAGCCAGTGCCAAAAATTAACAGAGAGTTATCTTTCATGCTTCTAAAAATCTAGTAATCCAACTTTTAGTTACTGTGCTTTGAGGATCATGTCAAATATTTTTCATTCACTTAGGGTTAGGACAAGTCAAAGCTATAAAACAAATTACGAAGACATTTTGTTTTTAAAATTGCACTGGAAGGATTTACTTCCTATAATAAATAACATAATACTCACTAAATTAGACTCAGAAAACTCCATCTGCATCCATATTGAAGTTTTAGGATGAAGATGTTGAAGGTAGCTCTCAGAAGACTAGAACAACACCCAACACTGACACAATTAAGGTTCCTTCTTGCTGAGCTAGAAACTCAGGACTTCTCTGCTTGGTACTGATAAGGACTCTCCACTGCTGGCCTGGAATTAAAAAGAGATTAAAGACATTTGCACTCATCAGGCTTGATATTCAAGAAAACTAGAGTAGTAATTTTTCTCTTCATATAAATATCTTTATCACAAACACAGCTTCAAAAGCAGAACTGATCCTTCTCTGACACTGTAATTTGGAGGAGAAGGATCATTTCCTCTTGCAGGAAAACTATGACAACTGAAAAGAACCAACGGATAAGTTAATTGTGGAGATGCTTAGGATATCACAAAAGCCATTTCAAGATTACCAAAAAGTTTTCTAAGATCTATGAGACCTACTTTTCCATTTCCCTGGCAAGTCTTGCATAAAATCCAATTAGATGCTGGAGAAATAATACAAAATTAAAATAAGCATTCAAACAGAAACAACAAGAATCTTTAAATGAGCTATTTGAGCTCTGTGTGTTACTATAAAATGTTAATTTAGAGCAACTACTTATACTTGAATTAAAGAATTTGCATTTTACACTGCTTTTGACCACAAGAAACATGGAAATAAAAGAATCTGAGATAAAAGGTTGGGAGGAAAGTATTATTAATAAATAAAACATTTTTTAAAGTAATACTGAATATAATTTAACAAGAAGATTTAAAATTTTATCTCCAAAGCTGAAAACTTTTTCTCTTCCTCTTGTTAACGCTTTGAAATACTGTTTCTAAAAATATTCACTCCCCATCTGTTTCTGGTTAGGTTTTTCATCTGTGGCATAAAGAGTGAATAATCATGTGTTGCAGCTGTGAAGGAGACCAAACGATGATGCTTCTCTGCCAGAGTGCTGTTTGTCTGCCACACAATCCAACTGCTTGGGACACTGGGCTCTCTAATCAAGCTGAATTATCACCATTCATTTTCACATGGAAGCAGAAGCTCTTCAGCTGTTTTAGACAAAAATACCAAAATAAATATGATTAATCACAGGTTCTGCAAAATTACAGAGGAGCAAGCATTGCATTTTCTCTGAAGGTGGCCAAGTACTAGACAAGCAGATGGGCTCAAAAAAGGTCAGGGGGTCATTATTTGGAGAGATGACCAATGATTAGCACAAATTCATTGGAACATTTTGCAGCCCACTACTGTTAGAGATCATCAATCCTCTTTCAAAGCAAGTATTTGCACTACAGCTAGATATTCAACTTATATTTGCCCCTTTGCAGCCTGCTTTAAAAACCAGCTTTATTAGCTGCTGAGTGGTTCCTAAGCAATTCTTGTGGAAAGATTATTGAGGAAATTATCAGTAAGCTAAATTCAAAGTACTGAACTGCTCCTACAATATTATAGACTCCCTCTAGCTGTACATCAGAGGCATCAAAGGTAGAAAAATTGCACTGACTATACTGATAATCTGCTTATAATAATTTACAGTGGTAGTGTAGAGTAGAATTCTTAAATTCTGCTCAGTCAAAGAGTTTTAGACATTTCTAGATGTAAGCTGCTACTCATCTACATCAGACAGAACTGCATTTAAAGGTGCTATTATTTATTTTGCCTGAAAGCCCACATTTATTGAATCCTCCAAACTTCCTGAAAAATGCATACAAACACATCCTAATATATCTGCTGGAGTTTTTTTGTCTCCTCCTTCATGAAATTTTCTCTCTATACCCTCATTTCAAGATTACACTGATAGAGTCTTATAATCTGTGTTTGTCTTCACTTGTGAATACAACAGGGCTTAGGCTCTGTACATTGCCATGTTTCTTTCCCTCAGTTTATTTGTCTATTTGTATCACTTAATCTCTTTGCCTTTCTTCCATTTCTTTCTAAATTTTTTCCTCCCTCATTCGAATCTCCACACAACAAAATTCACTTCATAATCATCAAGCTTAATTCAAACTATAGTGCCAGCTTCATAACTAGTACATGTATCACATGACAGTCCAATTCAGTCTATTTATATTGTTGCTTGAAATTTTCTTTGTACTCTAGCTGCACATTGTAAATTCATAGCAAAGACTTTATTACTGATGACAACACAAGAAGCTTTTTTTTTTTTGAGAATGCCCAGAACAATATATTCTCAATGGAAATCCCACACTTGTGTAGTTAAAATTTATGGATTACAGATAGAAAAGACTATGATAAGACACAGACTATGGTACCAATTTCCAAGAATTTGCATTTATTCCTAAATTATTTTGTGTGTTAACTTGCTACCTCACCACCTTTCTTTGTTCTAAGAAATACTCAAATCAGATTTACATAGTTTTACATACCCTAAAAATGTAGTGCTTGTAATAAAAATGCTACTGTAATGAACCCACTTATACATTACAGTCAAGTAGACAAAGAGCTTGCTCTTTAAAGCACCTGTAACAATAGCTAAAACTTCACCAAGTTTCACCTTTCTTTTCTAACACTTTTCACGTTGCAATTGAGTTGGCTCAGCTGAGCATGCGCTGTTTGAGAGGTATGTATATAAACCAAATAATCAGAGTCCTATTCCAAGAGCTGAGGAATGTGAACTTCTTCCAAAGAACATGAAAACAGCAGTAGGCTGAGATATTGCTTCTCATTTCCTCACTCATAACTCATCCGTGTCTGCCTTAGCTGAACACCTCACATCATCACACAGGATCACAGAGCAACCTGGGTTGGAAGGGACATTTAGAGGTCACCCCATCCAACCCCCTACTCAAAGCAGGCCTATTAGATCAGGTTTTTCAGGGCAACTTTATTTCCATTCTGTGTTTCTTTCCATTCTCTCCACTCATCCAGCCACATCCTCCTTCTTCATGCCTTTAGTTCCCCACAGTGTTACTTTTTGCTATTGGGGAGCCAAAGCAGTACGTGAGAATGAGCAGAGCAGTCTATGGACAGGAGGGGAATGAGGATGTGGTAGAGCAGATAAGGGTTAGCAGGAGGTGGTGGAGGAGAAAGAAGGGTGGGAGGAGGTATTGGGGAGACCAAGGTTATGCAAAGGATTGGGGAAGCGGCTTTGTGGTAGGAAGGAATGCAGTTTCTGTGCCTTAAGGGCTCCCTCTGAGCTTCTGTTTTAACCCCCAGCAGTGGAGCAGCAGTGCTCTAGGTATAAGAAGGCCTTTGACCACTGGTGCCCTTGTGCAGAATGCTTCAATTCCTCTGCCTCATGCAAAGTGAAGAATGTTTGGGTGCTGAGCTGGGCATTTGCGTATACAAATCAGTTTGGGTTCTTTTCGATTTACCTATGTTTCAGAGTTTTGGATGTCTGCTTTCAGAAGCACAATTTTAGATTTCTTCTTAAGACATTCCCTCTTCCACTTTTTTCCCACTCACCCACACTGTACTTTCCTTTCTCAGCCAGCCTGAGCTATCAATTTCCAGCTCTTTGTTCAGCTTTTCTCCATGTCTAGACTCAGCCACAGGATGCCTCCATATTTAGTAGATTCCAACTTCTTTATTCTCAATGTCCATTTTCAACTTTTGCCCAGCTAGTTTGTTGCTTCCTCTCAGGCCAACTTTTCTCACATAAGTCTCCAATCAGCTTCTCTTTATGTGAATGGTTCTCAGTTCCAAGGTATTTGTTCAGCCATTTATAGTTTTCCCATCCCACATCCTCTTACAGTTTCAGTCTTATCACCAGTTCTCTTCCCTCCACTCCATTTCTATCCCAGCTCCCCATCTAATATTCTTGTCCTTTGAGAATCTATTTCAAATCCCTCCCATAACATCTAGAAAAATCAGAAAATACCTAGAAAAGTTTTCTCCCCCCATCCATGCCCTTCAATCACATATTATTTCCTCCTCCCACTCAACTTGGTGTGATCCCTTCCCTCTAGTTGAAGTTCCAACTATTTGCCCCCCAATCCTGCCAGTTCTCCGCTATATTTTGATGTGCCTGAGGGAGATGTTTGGAGCACAGGACACAAAGTCTGTTTGCTTTTAGTTCAAGTGTGTGGATTAAGTCCAAGTCTCACCTTAGACAAGTGCTAAATGTGTAGAAAACACTGCTGAGCCCTGGACTGGACCTCATTGACACAAACAAAACTTCTTCAGAGGATAAAATGTAGAAAGTTCTCTCTGAGCATATGCAGACTGCATTTTTTTCCTCGTAGTCTAGAATATGCAGCAACTCAGGTTGTTTATCATGAAGCCAGTTAAAAGAACACCCCTGAGATGAAAGCAAGTTGCTCTCAAATATACAGAAAGCACTCCAATATGGAGTGCAAAGGGTAGGGATACAAAAAAAAAGCAGTTGTGCAGAGGAAAGCTCAAATAAGGACCAGCATTACCCAAATCTCCTAAGTCCCTGTAATCTCAAATTCTGTCAGTAAGGCCAAGTGGCTTTGCACTGCACACACCAGCACTCTGTGATTCAAAGACTCAAAGGAAACAGTGAGGTTTAGGTTGGATAGAACAGATGCTTCTCCCAGAGGGTGGGTAGGCATTATAACAGAATCCCTGGGAAATTGGTCACAGCAGGAACCTGACAGAGTTCAAGAAGCATTTGGACAACACCCTCAGGCACGTGGTGTGAGTCTTGGGGCTGTCCTGTGCCAAGTCAGGAGCTGGACTTGATGATCCTTGTGGAACCCTTCCAGCTCAGGATATTCTATGATCCTGTGAGCACATCAGAGGATGAGTCCTGCTGGGCCTGTGCTCTGCACTGAGCCACCTCAGCTGTCCCACCCTTCCCACCAGTAAATCTGTGGCCACTGAGAGGAAATTTTACTGCCTTGTCCTCAGAAACTGCCAAGCCTCTGAGGAGGGGGTATTTTCATGAAACAAAACAAAGAGGCAGAGAAGCAAATAAACAGAAATAGAGACAAGAAATAAAGTGGTATGACAGAAACTACCAGGAAAATAAGCCCAAAATAGAAAAGTAATATATAGACTTTCTGCCTGGTTAGCTACATTTGTGCAGAGTCACGAGCACCTACATACATGGCCTTTTAATAAGAAGTTGGATAGTCTTCTTAGAAGGAAGTGCTGTTAACTATGGCTATAAATAATAAATCATTGGGTTTCTCTGCATAAGCCATGGTGCAACTATCCAAAATCACACAGGCTGTCACTGCAGGCCACCAATTTCTGTCGTTTTTGAACCTGACTTTGAATTATGTGGTGAAAGCCACTGTCTGAAGCACAGCACAATAATTTCTGAGTAATTATTCTGACAAGGAAGAATTTTCCCTCTCACTTTTTAAGCACAGGCCCCAAGACATTTATTACATGTTCCTTCACTGTTCTTGTACATCAGTTTCATTTGAATACAGGATGAAACTTCACACACTTGCTAAACAATTATCTAGTGTTGCAGTGCACTAGCAAGTAGTTACCACAATCCGCATCTGTCTTGGGTCAGTGTAGCCATTGAAATTATATATTTCATTTCCATAGCAGTTTTGTTATTAAAAGTAGTCATATAAGTTAATACAATACAATGTAATGTAATGTAATATAGAAAATGCTAGAAAAAAGTTTACTATTACAACAATGCTGCCACCTGGTAACCTAAGATGTAATAGCAGACAAAACATTCATTTTTCCCAGTCTTGAACATGGCAATACTTTTGAAATGTTACTTTAAATAACACTAAAATCACAAAATCTGCAAAGTTATTATCGGATTAGGATCATTTCCCTGCATCAGATTAAATCCTCATGGCTCTGTTTCATTGTGGGGAAGAAGTGAGACCCAAGCCCTTTGAAAGGTTTCAAGTCAAACCAAATAGCCAAGATTTCCTGACTCCCAGTGAAATACCTCAGGCATAAGATGGTATTAAAATACATATCATGGTAACTTGTGCTCCACTGGAAACAGAGGCAACGGAAAATAAACACTGGTCACATCCTGCCCATCTTCCTTACTCATCCATAAAAAATTGCCTCAAGGGAAGGGGAGGAAGTATTTGGCCCAAAATTGGGAGAGGTATCAGCAGTGCTTCATGGATGTTCACATTTGTCCTATCAGCCCACCAAGAGAGTCAGATGTGAAAGGCAGACACAAAGTACAGTGACTGATGAGCTGCTTGCACACTGGTCTATTCTGAGCTCTGTGCCAAAAGATGAAATCCTTTAAAATGAGTTCTTTACAGAGTAGTAAAGCTGGGGGAAAAATGAAAACCACACCTTTTTTTTTTAAATTATATTGTCAATAGTAGTGGTGGCTAAAATATGCTAAATGTTTGGCCTCCGGAGTTTTCTGGTAAAGCTTAACACTCAAAATTCATAAACCATCAAATTAATGAAAGAATCATTGTCCACAGTTACTATTTTGGCATATGCTAAACATATGAATAAATAAGAAGCAATGATTGGAGCATGAAATGGCCATACAAGATTTTCTAGTGAGATTTTCCCCGGATATTTTATATATGATTAAGCAAAATTGAAACTTCTGGTGGTACAAAACAGAACCTTGGAACTATTTTTAAAATGCTATTTAAAAGAAGAAAAAAAACTTGCTAGTTATCAAGAAATGTATGCTGTGGATCAAGTGGGTGGATGGGGAGGGAGGACTAAAACTATTTAAGTAGTGTCATGCTTTCCACTTGTGACTGCAAATGTCAGTAATGTGCGTCTCTGCAAAAGAAAGATCTTTGCTTAAGGTTCACAGTTAGTTCTACAAATACAGTCTTCAGTAGAAGAGCTAAAAAAAGAAACAAGTAAAACACTTTCTGAGGGGCTGTTCAGCTCTGACCCGATTATGACAAAAACAAAAAGTGAAATAAGTAGTAACAATGTAAGCAAACACGCACGTAGAGTAAGTAGGAACCAGCATAGAGGAGATGTAACTATCAGATCTAGTTTGCTGAATGCACTATAAACATGGCAGTGTTGGAATTCTTAATCCCTGGGGTTGGAAAATGTACTGTAGGCATGTGCAGCATCATATTGTGCTCTGGTTTATACCAACAGATCAGTGGTAGCCAGTCTTGGGTGGCTTGAGCTCCCTGGCTCCTGGAACCTGGCTATATTTATCCCAGCTGATGTAGCCTGTCAAGTGTGTCCTGCTGTTGATAAGGTGCCGTAGTTGACAACAGTGGGGGATCCAGGGGGAGGAGCAGGATGGGGGCTTCCATCGAGTGGCTCTTGAGAGGGTCTCAAAAGCCCTGCAGTCACATTCCTGTGTAACTCATACCCTGCTTTCTAGATACAGCCAGGAGCTTCGTCAGAAACAAAGTGAAGATGCCAGAGCCTGTAAAGAAAACAGGTAAGGATTATAACTGACAGACAAAACTAAGAACAGCTTGGTAGGAGAAATGTGAGTAGATTGTGTGTTCTACTGAAATGAGATGCCTCAAAGGAAAAAAATAAACAGACAGGAGAAAGAAATTTTATTTTATTAAGTTATAAATGTAAGAGATATGGAGTGATCTTGCAGAGAAATCACTAACTGGTTTGATAACCCTCAGCCCCAGAATTTTCTCAAGAGACTTTGGATGAGGAAAAAATAGAAGTGAAACGCATTTAATTCTCAGATTCTTTTAATTTCTCATTTCCTTTCCTAGTCATCTTTAGGACTCTGGGAAAAAAAAAAAAAAATAGGGCTTGTAGTCTCTATCTTGCACAGTTAAATAGTATAAGTCTCTCCTGCTTTTATTTTGGGTTTCGGTTTTTTTCCCCCTGACAATTTGTAGAAGTATTATTGGCAATATTTGATGGTATTTATTTTAATGAAATCTCTGTGAAAATGAAGGCAAACAGTACCGGGTTTGGAGTTTATTCTTTCTGGTCCTTTCAACCACTGACAATAGAACTCTAGGGAAAAAAGGTAACATTGTACTGTGAAGAATATATGCAATTTCTTTTCCTTCACCCTCCTCCATCCTTTCCCCTTGAACCAGAAGATAAGTAGCCCTTTTCAGAAAGCCAAAGTCACAGAGCCACAGAGAAAAATTTCAGGACAGTATTTCAGATTTATGAATGTTTTAATTTAAAATATTCAAATAAGGAATCACTCAGAGGCTGCCCACATAGAGGAGGCCTAGGATGTGGTGCAAGGAACAATGGATCTGGTGTTTTGAGGAGGAAGGGAACCTGGGAAGAAAAGGTAGAGAGAGTTCAGCTTCAGGACACCTGCAAAGGAAGATGCCTCAGGAGCACTTTGTGTCCACACGTAAGTTTGGGAAAAAATACTGACAAAAGCTGAACTTATGATTGCTTGTCAAGTGTGAACCTATTCAACAGTCAGGCCTGGAGAAACTTGTACTAAATCTGGGATTCTTCACTTTAGAGCTCTCAGTTTATTGATGCAAGTGTGTGCCCAGGATCATCACTACCTGAATGTACAGTACAAGGTGTATGTGTTTTTAATAATGTGCAGTTTCCAGGGTTAGCCAGTGACAGCTGTGGAGACTTATGAATAATGGCCTTTGTGCTTTGCAAACACCTGAGCAGGCATCATTCTCCTTTGAGTTTGGCCAATGAGACATCTCCTATAGTCACCATAACAAAAGAAGAACTTGTTAAGAAGACCTTTCATTTGACCAAAATATTTGAAATCAGCCACTGCCAGAGGCAGACCCATTACCCACCTAGAGGCCCTCCCATTACAAACTGCAAAGCACTAAAACATGGTTAATTCCCACAAGATTCTTTGTGTTCCCTCTATATGATAACCTTAAAGAAACAGTGCCGTCACCAATTCTTCCGTTTCATTACAAATATAACATCATTTCCTATTTCTAAGGCTGCAATTTCCAATGGAAGTAGATTTGTATATTTAAAAAGAAATACATATTAGATCTTGTAACTGTAGACAAAAACTTGAAAATATAAGCTGCAAAAGTTCAGTAATCACCCCAAAAATGAGAAATTCATACTCATATTCTGTTTTGAAAGTCACATGATTTTTAAGTTTTACTGAAATGTCTAATTTTTGTGAACTCAGACAAAAAGAAATAAACAAGTGTAGGCAAAATTTGAAAGTGTGATCACCTTGGCATTGTGACTTCTCATTTCTAATTGTTTAACAGCCTTTAAATTAACATTTTTATTTTCTGTGGATGAGAGGCAATATCTCTGTTTGTGAAGATGCCCACTTTTGCTGGCTAATGGTGAAGAGAAATTCTATTCCAACTTATTTCTCCAGAGAAATCTAACAGGTGTCTAACATCACTAGTCCTACACAGTTCTTATGAACAAACCAGACCAAACACTGGGATTATCACAGCAGGGGGAGGAAAAGCTCTTGTTACCCACTCTGACTGAGACAGAAGCAGTCACATGCCCCATAACTTTTAGAGAGGATCTTCTCAGTCTCCCTGGAGACACTAATCCCTTTGGTTTTCTGTTTCATGTTGTTTATATAGTTCAAGCCATTTCAAGATGGGACAATGCTGAGCACCATCTCAGGAGGGCCAAATAACCATTGGGCAATTCATACTTGGATAAATCAAAATTCCTGCCTTTCACACACCATATAGTTAGATCACTGAAGAGCCCAAAGAACCCCCTAGACTGTATTACTGAAATTCGTGCATCTGGTGTATAGGCAAAAGAAAATTCTTCACGTCAGAGAATGATCAGAGATGTTCTGCCTATATCTGCTGTTTTAACAGGCCTTTTAACATGTTTAAAAAAACAGACAAACAAAAAACCAAACAGAAAAAAACCCCAAAAAACAAATAAACAAAGAAAAACCCCCCACCAAAATCCCCCAAAAGTCCCATCAAAAATAAAAAAAAAAAATCACCCAAGAAATACCCCAAACAAACAAAAAACAACAACAACAAAAAAATTGAATAAACCATTAAACTTAAAATGGTCTGGTGAAGTAGATTTTCCAACAGACAGTCTTTCACTTCAAACTGCCCAACTAAAATACTTCAGGATAAGGCACTCCCTGGCTTATTTCAAGAATGCCAAAAGAACTGTCCTAGCATTCCAGAAAATCTATACCATCTACAAGAGCAACAGAATTTATAGACCTGTAAGAGTTAAGAGTCAGAGCAAACAATCAAACTTTGAAAAGCAACACTTTTTGCAGGATTCTGCTGCAGAAACTTTATGGTCTTCTCCCTTTGATTTAAACATTTCATAGTTAATCTTTTTTCAAAAGATCACTGTTTGGAAAATTTTGATTTTTTTTTTTTCTGAAAATTCAGAAAGGTTAAAAAAACCCCGACTATTTCCCTAACAATATTTTATGACATTAAGAGGAAATAGCTGATGTTTTAAACACCAAATTTAGTAGATAAATGGGACTTAATGGGAAGTGTGTGCATTATTATAGCTGGAAAAAGAGAAGTTTATATTACTCACCTCTGAAAATCAGTCAACTTTTACTCACATACTTTATAGATAGAGGAGTCTAGATTTTGCAGTTCAAATTAGGAAACTTCATCAAGAATTTACAAATAACTTGTAGGCACATAGAGGCTTCCCTAATAATAAAAATAATAATCATCATCATCAATGTCACATAATGA
This sequence comes from Picathartes gymnocephalus, assembly GCA_013390045.1. Taxonomy (NCBI): domain Eukaryota; kingdom Metazoa; phylum Chordata; class Aves; order Passeriformes; family Picathartidae; genus Picathartes; species Picathartes gymnocephalus. The sequence continues at coordinate 62,987 of WEKY01027672.1, forward strand.
GGCGTAAACTGCAGAATTTTAGTTTGAATATGAGATCATTATTTTTGCAAGCATATAGCACAACAAAGTACTGCAACAAACTTCTATGTGCCACAGGAATGTGGAAAAAACCCGGATTCATACAGTTTCCTCTTTTGTAGGCTGAGATTCAAACCAAGCTGAACATTACTATCCCCCTTTCACAGAAAGTATGATGGATGCATAGAGAGAGAGGTGACTGATTAGTGAAACTATTCCTTGCCCGTTGCTCATGTTGCAGGAATTTGCAATCTCAGCTGCTCAAGTAGGCAAGGAATGATAAGATTGAGTCGTTCAATAGCTTTTGGATCATGGAATGATTAAGCTTGTAATTGCAAGAAGCCACTTAGGTCCTGACCGAGGAATGTGCAGCATCTTTATATAGTTCCTCAGAAAGGAATTTACAAGCTCCATTACTGAAGTCTGCTTATCCTTAGTTTGGTTTTTAACTCAATGGAAGAGCAAATGGTGTAGAAGCAAAACTAGATGCCAACTGTAAGCAAAGATCAGTTTTCAACATGAAGCCTTAACAAATCAAAGGATTCCAAAAGCTAATACTACTCTTGTAATATTAATTAAATATATTGACCAATACATATTTTAACACCAAATACAGAGGCTGTGCAGTAAGATAACTCTGCTTTGTGGGAGAAACCTGTGATTATTTTCTCTAATTTCACTCATCAAAAAATTTCTGCTGTGGTTTCTATCATCTGTGTTCAACCAGATACATTAGATTCTCCTCAAGAATTTATACCTTTAACAGGTTTTATTCTGGAAAGGCAGAAATATCGTTTGAAAATATCATCTAACACACATTCTCCTCTACCACTCTATCTAGTTAAAATCCCTCTTGTAGAATCCACAGTTCCTCCTCACTTTCATTTCACATACTTCACACACACTATTAGTTTAGGAATAGGTTTTCAGCTAATGCTTGTGATTCTTAACAAGCCAGATTATTTAGGGAATGTTGCTAGAAAATAAAATTATTTCCATAATTTGAACATTATTTTAATATACACCTTACCTCCACTTTTTCTGACAATAATAAATAAGAATTGCTCTTCTAGATTCCAATACTAATTTTTATTCTTATTAGAGATACAACTGTACTTAGCAGCTACCTACTAGCAATTTAATGCTTTACAAAGACAACAGAAAAATCTCTGCCTCAAAACACTCATAAAATAAGAGCCCAGTAAATAGTTCAGCAAGAGAGTAAAGGAAACAATTATTAGTACAATAGATAGCAACCCTAGCAGCTGTTTAGCCATTTCTTGGGTTTTGCATAGGAGAGTATGAAAAAGATTTGAAGCATAACAGTAAATTTGTTTGGTGATGGATGCTAGAAGGACATTGCGTCAAAGCAGGTCAGAAAGTGAAGGAGAAAGCATGAAGGTGCTAGTATGAAGATTTAATAAATGGCAGCAGAATGAGGGCAGAACATTAGTTTTGTTATTTTATTTAGGTGACTAGTACAGAAAATTACTTTTGGAACTGAAATTATTTCATCCTGGTTTAATTTGGCCCAAAGCAAATGTATTGTATTTTTCTTCACCCTCCTGATTGAAAGACCTACGAATAAATTGTCAAAATCCAATCTGATCACAGACCTCCAAAGAAAGCTTTTTACTACTGACCAATTAAGCTGTAACTCGTGTAACATACATGGTGTTATGGCTGATGTGTACATCTTCAGGTGTTTCAAGAGTTTTAGAGGATGAAAGTTCTAGGAGCTGCAGCATTAACCACCGAAAAGTTTCTGCAAGATAACTGCAGACCACATACAGCTGTTTCCTCTTCTGCCTGGGGTAAAATTTGATGGTTTACATTACTCAGAAATTATGTGGGTGTGCTCACATTATGGAAGCTAGAAGTGATTAGGAAATCCTGGGTTATGAGAGGTGAAGTGTTGAAAAATGGGTTAGTACAAAGTGGCCCTAGGCTCATTTTCTTTTATTAGCTTCACATCCCTCTTCTCTCCTTCCATTAAATAGCAACAGCAATTCCGTCCCCACTAAACACACACACAGACCACCTTCAATACTTCCTGTCTTCATCAGCATTGGTAACTCACGTGGGTCTCTGCTCTCTCTCCAGAGCTGCCAGGGTGTGCTAGTACAAATATCACTTTTGTCTCCCCTGGTGCAGGCTGGGTTAGAACATGCCAGGAATCAGAGCGTTAACACAGTGGGCAGCAGGGGACGTGGGCTACTTGGTCATCAGGTGCGCCAGCCCTACAGCTCCTAACTGCATGGGCACCCGGAGTCTGGATAAACACAGGACCGTGTCTGAGGTCTGTCAGTGCCTGACAGGCACAAGAGCTGTGAGACATTCCACAACATCACACAAGAGGTGTCACAGTCGTTGGGTTTTCCACAGCCTCATGGTGGTGGTCATATTCAAGAGTGTTTAGAGTATGGGATGGATACATGGAACTCAGAGAGGTATATCTGGGCAGAAGCCAAACATTGAAGGGAGAGTGATTGCCAGATGGGGAACGTGTTTCTGATAAAAGGAGGCAAAAGTTTGGTTCTCAGGACAGACCAGAAGTTTTGAATGGTGGTGTTTAGGAGTATTCCTAATGAGGAAATACCTGAATTAGACTGGTATAACTGCATGAGAAAAAGAAAACTTCTGGTCAACTTGGATTTACACGTTACTTAAAGTAGCAGTCACAATGGAGGGGTGGGGAATAACTGAAATATTTACTCTGTTAAGCAGCCCACTTTTTCCCCAAAAAGAAAAACTATGGTATTCTCTTCACATGGTTGTTCAGCAATCTCTCTTCTGCAGCAAAGTAATTTCCTGTGAAATCTCCAGCCCTACATCTTTAATTTTCCTTTGCAAATAGAGCAGTGAAAGATGAAAGGGAATACAGCTGGATAGAG
>WEKY01027676.1:849-24952 GCA_013390045.1 Picathartes gymnocephalus
CATGCCACCATGCTACAGTAAATTATAAGCTTCCAGGAAAAACAGTACCTGTGTTTTCCACACCAAATAATGAAGGAGGACTGGTCTAAAATGAAAAATATTTTAAACTAAAATATTAATAAAATATTAATATAAAACATCAATAACTATTATGTTACTTAATATTTACCTATTTGGCTTCAAAAAACAGAGAAAATATTAATATCTAGGAAACAGAAATAAGTTTGACTGTGAGAATTAAGAAAGGGTAAAAGAACTTCTCAGGGCATGAGTTATGCTACAACTGAATGAGATTCCAGGCAGGAACAGGAGACTTGATAACAAAACACTGTTGGCAAACTATACCTTTGGCAGTCTGATTTTATTCTTCACATTCACAAACTGCTCAGATAATACTGGTTCCTGGAGGACATCAACAAATTGCAGGAATAGGACAGCTAGACTGCCATCTGAAAGAGCTGCACGTCACAAACACATTAGTACTCACCTGCCAGCACTTTCGTTTAGAAACAGCATGTAGACAAAGAACTGAATCATAAGAAGGTCTTACTAGTGATAAAGAGTGTGCCCAAGACTGTTCTCCTGAAAGCCATGCTACCTACTTGCCCTTGTGCCTTCGTAAAAAATCAGGTGAAAATCCACCAGGTTAAATACTCTAAGAATCAAAACCATTAACCAAAATAAAAAGCCTTAGGTAGCAATCAAGTATCAGCAAGTTACTTTGCATGTAGGTTCTTCTCATTATTATTAACATTCATAAATAAGCAAGATGCTACATCAAAATTTTACCTTAATACACAGTTTGTCTATAGCAATTAGTTGTCAGAACAGTAACTCACATCACAATGAGGTTAGTGCAGTAAGGATCACAAGACTGGAAGGGTCCTTTGGGATCACTGACTCTAATGCTGCTTCTCCCAACACCTGGACCACTTACACCATTCAAAACCCTTCCTACCTTCCACCCAACACTTTAATTAATGGCATGCGTATTCCTTCTATATCTTATGTCAACACTACTCCCCCTCTAAATGTTTTTTCTCACTCCACATTTAATTTCCTGACGTTTTTAATGGACACAAGTCACAGATCCCATCAGCTTCTGTTTACAGGCATGGTGCAGACACACGAGGACTCCCCAACATCTCTCCTTTCACTAAGTTTCACATTACTCAGCAATGTTTGTTATTTGCCTTTAAGTGTGTAGTTTTTTTACAGAATATCAACTTATTTTCATTCTCACTCTCCTCAGGTATCATTGAGTCCTTCCTGCATTATATTTATTTGCTTCAAAATTTATCATGTAATTAGGACTTTTCTTAAGAATAGCTTTGACACACACATTTATATTTTCTTGATGACAGAAGTGGAAGACATCTGTTTCTCCCACTAATCTCAGCAACATTATTAGCTTCTGCTACAGCCAGCTCCTTACACTCTTTACTCATCTTTTGGCAATTCCAATTTTCTTTAAAAAGAAGCCTGCTATAGGATATGTGAGATATTACAGAAATACAAAGGGATGCATGCTTTCATTTACATCTTCCCCTCGCAAACCCGTGTCATATTTCATATTATACACTTCCACATTGCTTCCACCTGTCTACAAAAAATTTATTATTCTCTCCTAATTGTTCATTTTAAACTTCCCATATTGTCACAGTCCTGCCTGCTTTTGAAGACAAAATCCATATTTACCCACATTTATCACTCATTTCCTTTATCTTCCTGCCTATCCACAGAAACCACCTCTATTCCTCCCCAGTTAGGTGATGCCTCTACTTGTCTGCAGCCACAGTTAAACTTCAGCTGGAAGAGTTCAGATTTTTAAGTGTTGCATGTTTTAGCACTCTGGGATATATACTACCAGACCCAGTTTCAGGATATTAAAAATTTTCCTCCCACCCCTGTGCCTCATTTCCAGTTTCATAAGAAACAATTCCTACAGTCCAATGACCATACCGAGCCCATCTTTACACAACTCCCTGCCCCCATGCACAGAAGTCTGATTCCTCCCACTGTGGAGGCTGGCTGTTTCCCTTTTTTGTGTGACCAAAGCGCCTCCTGCTACCTGTTTGATTACCATTTGCAAGATGCCACTTTTTATGCTGAGGTGGAAGCCCCTGCTTTAGCCCTGGGCTTCGTGATCCTCAAGATACACCTTCCTTTACGAAGTGTTTTTTTGCCCCCACCTCTCAGAGCTTCTTTGTTTGCTTAGCATATCCTGACGTAATGAACCAGTGAATCATCAGCTCTGGGGTAATTTCCTAGGTGGAGCCTTTTCTGTTATTTGAGATGCTAATATTTACCCCTAGAGCTTCCCTGAATCTCATGCCCTCCTCTGTATCCAATCTCCTTGCTTCACTAAAAAGCCTCTTAAGTTTCCCTGGAGGCTTGACAACTGCTAACCTACATGTTCATCTGTTTACATTAACTTAGTTTCAGTTGTGATCATTCAAACCAAGTTCACTTCCATGTCCAACTTCCCTGAAGCATCTTCTGTGCCTCTCAAAGTCAAATCTACAGTTCACTCCATCAATTTTACTGCTTTAGCCACTGTATAAAGGTGAAACTGTCAGATAACACAGCTCCCTGTAGTCCAGCCACGACCAACAGCATATATTCTCTGATGTGGGGATTCAGTCTTTCACAGTGAGAATACCCAGAAATACTTTGCTCTAACCATGTTACGAGATTTTTACCCACATTTAAATCCTGGACTACGTGCAGTAGATCTCTTGTGCTATCACAGCAAAATCTCTTATCAGCTCTTCCCAAAGCAATTTCAGCCCAGCTGGTTCTCTTTTATCCACACTAATGCTGCTTTACAATTTTGCATCACCAAACCACACTGGAATTTTCCCAGTCACCTCTATTCCTCTCTTTCTAGAGTAGGCCAGCCCTTCCAAAATCTCTTTTTCCGTTATAAACCCCACTCCTCGTGACTCCTGCTAACCTTTTGGGGGCTAGTTCTGAGTCCTAAACTAACAGCCCCCTTCCCACCACTATAGTCAGAAGCTTCCCATTTTGCATTATAACACAAGTGTGTTTGTACCCTCTTCGAAAACTAACTCAACACTACTAATTCAAATGTTTTATGTTGTTTACTTCATACAACTGTACCACTTGTCACTTCAGGATCTAGGAATTCATCAGCAGCCCCAGCTCTTCCCTGGCATTCTATGAGGAAAAAGAAATATACAATGCAGGCCCCCAGGAAGCATGCACAGGTTTAACTAATATATATTCAAACTTCTGTCACGTCCTACTCTCCTCCAATACAGCCTGACCACGTTTCTACATCTTTGACTGAAGTGTCAGGTTTATACAGAACAGTAACAGCAAACTCAAGTTTACAACAGAAGTAAAAGGTCTGCTGCTGCAGCTCTGTTAAACCACACTCCTCCCACCTAGCAGAAGTGTAACAATATACTGATTTAACATTGCCATCTAATAATAGGTCAATGCATGTCTTGATCTCTTTTTAACCGTGGAAAAATATGTAAACACTTGTCATCATAGTCAGATTAGTCATAATATAACATCCACATGCCTCTGTTCAAGTAATAGACATTACCGAACTCCATTTTTCCCAATCCTTAAGTACTGGAAGGGCAAGGAGTACAACTTTCATAATACCTTCTCCAACCTAAGGAAAGGCACACCAGCTTCTGCTGTTCTGATGCTGAAGCTAGTAAACCACTTCACCATAAAAAGCAGAAATTTATCACATATGATAATCAACATAAAGCTGCCAAGAACTGTAGAAAATCCTTCATCAATTTTAGTTCAGAATCTGATCTTTTTCTGTTAGATTTTAGGTTGTTATATTTAAAAAATACTATGTGCTACAGAGGGTCGTATTAGATGATTACAACAATCCATTCTGGCCTTATAACTATGGAGTTTCTAAGCAGTTAATCTCGTCAGAATATCTCCTACTAAAATGGAGCATACGCAGACTCCACTTACTTAATTTGATAGGTCAAAATCTAATAAAATTCTGCACATGCAGCAAGTTGTACCAGGTAGGAAAGGCTGAGACAAAACTACTGTTTCATGTCCATTTTTCCCTCTCTATCAATCCATATCCACATTGCATGCCAAATTCAAGTTGCACACTACAAGTTTAGGTTCTGATCTGGAGCTCAAGGTTGGGGAATGTGTGAATGACAAAATATTCAAAATCTCAGTTAAAACCAGGACTTTATTAATCTACGAAATGACATTATGATTTTGGTAAGGTTAGAAATCCCAAATCCAAAAACAAAGGTAATCTCAGCTTTCTAGTAATTTATGACCTCTCTGACTCTCAAAGAGGAGCCACATGAACCGTAAAGAGGCCAAACAATCTCCTGAAGAACACCACCTGCTTGCCTTTAAAGAAATCTTATGACTAAGAATAACTCATGAAATTTGGAAAGGGAACAAAAGAGAAATGACAATTTTCTACAATGTGTGTAATAGTTTACTTAGCAGTCAAATTCCTTCCTCACACAAAGCTGACAAACTACCTTGGCACCACTGTGTCTGGTACTCTTGGCCCTATAGGAAGTGAATAATCACAGGTACTGAAAATTCGAAGTCCCTGGACATTTTCTGAAAACCTGTTCTGAAGTTTATACAAGTCTTTAGGAAAGGAAAAGGTCTCTAATAGGTTTCTGTCCAGAAATTCAGTATCTACATATTCATCAGCTTTATGCTGATTATCATACATAACAAATTTCTGCTTTTTATGCTGAAGTGGTTTACTAGCTTCAGCATCAGAACAGCAGAAGCTGGTGTGCCTTTCCTTAGGTTGGAGAAGGTATTATGAAAGTTGTACTCCTTGCCCTTCCAGTACTTAAGGATTGGGAAAAACGGACAAAAGTCCCATATATTCTTAAGAACAGGTTCCAGTTGATGCAGTTCCTTTGCCTTATCCAAGTGTGCCTGAAACTCCGGCACATGGACTGCAGCACTGTGCTGCCACAACAGCTCAGAAAAGTGAAGGCTTTCATGGGCCACCACACTTACATCCAGATCCAAAATCCTTTCAGCAGATGCCAGCAAGGACAACAGCAGGTTGGTTATATGGTGCAGACTTCGTCAGAACAGAGTGGCAACCCAAAAGTGAAGGGACAAAGCATGTTATTTTTTTTTAAATGATGTTTTTTAAGCTATTACTACATTGGCCTGAGCAGAGAAAATAAAACTGTGACAATACTCGGAAGTGTAATTCTGCAGTTATTTTGTACCTAATAATTAGGTCTCCATGGTGGAAATGTTGGAGTCTGTTTAGCAGAGCATTTAGATTGTAAAGATTTAAGAGAGTTAAGTCACAGGAGCTTTAAGTAATAAGGTTAAAACCAGTATTCCTTAAAGGGACACAGTCAAGGCTTGAAGCCACATTTCTTTTCAAACCTGCCAACAGTTTTAGGCTAGAAGATTATCTTGAACAAGACACCTCCTATTATCCTTCATCAGACACGACATCCCAGTCCAATTCACTTTCCATTTATACAGTACGCTCAGCCGCAAGGAAGAGCATCAAGAAACTGAGGTCAGCACAAAGCTGTTGAAACACCATACCTTCTTTATGTTTTTTAATGCTCTGACTCCCCAGATACAGGCAATCCAAAAGGGAACAAAATCAGGATTTTGAATTCCTTTAACACAGTTCCTACCCCATCCACCCTGTCCAGCAATTTTAAGATTTTTACAAAGTTAAGCGTGGCCAGCAAAAGTAAATCCTGCAAACAAAGCAGGCAACATTTATTCATACCTGGCACAGCCCCAATTTAATTTTCTCTCAGCCCAGGGTTTTCATGAACTGAAGTTCTCTCAGCATATGCTTCCATATTGAATGTATGGACCCAACTCACACACAGTTCTGTCCAAATCCCACCCCAACTCGTCTGACAAAAGGATGAACATGCAGGTGAGAACAGTATGCCAGAGGGAACATAAACTAAGTCACAACCATTAGCCGGCAGCAATCCCTTTCATCTTAAGGATGCCCACATCCAGCTGTCAGAGAGGCAGGATAGCTGCCTCTAGGTCCTTCCCTCTTTCCACAACAGCGGGACATGAATCCAGGCCATAATATGGTGCTTATTAAGTTCAACCAGCATCAGCCAAAAGAATTCCTCAGCTGAGGACTTCTCATCATCTAACTTGATCTTCTAGCCACAGCTGGTCTCTTGCACTCCATGCTACACAAGAAGGGAAAGGCTGCTAAGATCTGTAGGTACTCAATGTTTTGTTATTTTGAAATTTAATTATTCAATTATTAGAAGTTGATAATGGGGAAAGTAACTTAAAAGGACAGTAAGAAATCTGTTTTGAAAGCCTTGTGAAAGAAAGAGTTAGATGTCTCAGCTGTTTACGATGCACCAAGTAAATCACATTTGCATCTTTTCATGAAATTATCAACCAGAGATTTCTCAGTTTAACTTTTTTTAAAATCTGGATTAGTCTTGAAGCTTTCTTCCCAGCTGAAATAGACATATAGATGCACATAATGTATTTCATAACGTATTTAGCTGAAATCTGCTCATCATAGAAGACAGCAGTACTCATAGAAAGACAGTTAAAGAGAGAAATGCTGGAGAGCTCATACGCCTGCCAGTACTTCTTCAGTTCTTTCAAAATTTGCAAATAGCATTCCAACTCAACAACTGTTAAGCAGAAGAATAACTGTTTTCAATTACCACTCCAATTTTCTTCTACAAAACAATTATTTAATCGTTACCTCCAGTAGCTGTGATCAAATCAAATACAACATGGGCTGTCCAAAAACAATCCCTAACAATACACAAGAGACATTTTGGAGTGAGTTAATTTCATAAAGGTTAGAGTAATTACTACAAATTGACTGAGAAGAATAAATATGAACCAAAACTGTCATAATCAGATTCAGGAATCATTTATTAGGTGTTTTTCAGGGGACCAAAAAGCCACTACTCCTCAAGCAAGAAGGACAGCTGAATTCCACCACGCCTCAAAGAGCTATAAAGCCATGGTAAAATACAAGAAATAAACTGTATTGACACAGGTTGTGTGGCCCAAGATGTAGGAAGTTAAATGCAGGGAACAGCAAGAGAGTTAAATTTAACAAAAAGTCTGAACAGAGACAAAACACCAATAAGGATACTGCCCTCCCAACTCATCAGCTGATATAACTGCTAATGGTGAAAAAGCATTAAACATCCCATAAACATTTGCCCTATGCTTAGGAAGAAGCAAGCACCTGTTAGATCAGGTACTTTTCAGCCCACTGGCAAGTGAAAACAATACTAAATATCCAATGTGCAAGTAATAAAAATCAGAAGGTCTACAAAACTGCAGCTCACATGTCACTGAAGTAATCTGTAGCCCAGTGACCTTTGTTCCAAATGCATCCAGAGAGATTAGAAAAGATGCTCCAAGAAGAGCAGAGTATGACACCCAAGGTGACACTCGGAGCACAACTTCTAGGAGGTCAGGTACCTACAGATCACTGAGTACTCCAGACAAATGTCTGAAATGTCTAAGGAGTTAAAGTTCTGGAAAAAAATTATGCCTACTATTCAGCACCAGCTCAGAAAGACTGATCCAAACTGTACACACATGGACTTTTTTGAGACACACAACTTACTTAGGGTAGAACAGTGGCTCAGTAAAGTGTAAAATGACAGTGTGGAGGGTATCCAGTGAAACAGTAACATAAAGCCACTTGAGAGGCTGGCCATGATCAGTGGTGTTTTCCATTCCAAATGCCTGCCGTATTTCACTCTTTCTCAACTGGGCATTTGCCATTTACACAAAACCAAGCAGGACACAGAAACAAGTCAAAAGGCAAATAAAAAAAGAAGAATTATGCACAGCAGCCTAGTCAGGTATGAGAAGGACATAGGAGAAAAGGAAATCCATCTGGTGCCCTGTTAAAGGCAAAGACAGCTGATCCAAATGCCCAGGATATACCTATGGAATAGGAATCCGCATCACAGAAAGCATCTGTCAAATTTTACAGGTCACAGTAAACAGGCAAAACATTACTTCAGCAAAGCTCTTGTCAAAGATGGCTAAAGCATGCACAGATAAGCACATTCCAACAACACCACTAAAGCAGATTTTAGTTCTCTATTTAACCATGATGAGATCAATACAACAATATTAAATGCAATTTTCACTACTACACAAATTTTAGAAAATAAAGACTGCAAAGAAAAGCAAATTCCAGTGCTAAAGAGAAATGTTTTAAACTCCTGACTCCAGAAATCTTTCTATCAAACAAGAGGCAAGAACAGCAAGCTACTTACATACATTTCCATACCAAGAAAATGCCAGGTATTAACTAGTAAGATTCAACGTAAGAAAGAGGCAGAGTTAGTGAAGACCCTACACACTTTCACAGCAGCTCCTAATCTGTTTGCAAGACCACACAGGGAATTATCAGAATGAAGAAGTTATTAGACACATCTCTCCAGTTCAAGATCTCTTGGAAGAGCAGTGAGAACAGCTTTCACTGAGTGATTAAAGTATTTTTCAAAACACCCAGTAAAATTTGACCACAAGGCACAAAAAAAAATATGCAGAAAGAAATTTCAAAGGAAATTTATAGGAAGATGATTTGCCATCAGACATACATATTTCACATGCACTCAAGCCAAATATTTGAATTAAGGTCCTGGATTTAAAAAAGCAATTCACTTTGCTTGGACGTTCAATGCTGCTGTGTAAGCTGCAACTAGAGCTCAGACTGTTACAGTTTAAAATTGGGTTCTTTCGGCATTTAGATTAAATGCAGCACTTTATTGCATATTAAAAGAGTATGCTAATAGCAACTTTAACAAGTAAGGCCTGGCAGATCCCAGACTGAAGGAGTCAGCTCAGAGTACACCATGAGAACAAGAAGGAAGTAGACACTATTCAAATTCAGGAAGCATCTCTGTACCTTTCCTCCATCCCACTGAGAAATATAGGGAGGTTGCAAGTCGTTCATAGTCCCTAAATACCTAAAAAGCAGATTCCACTCTGTTTGTTGAAACTTGCAGTAACAGTGCCCAAAGCTGAAAGAATGAGGATTTTAAACAGGAAATCAAATGATCACCCGTGCATCAAAAGCCAAACAAGGTTTTACTGAACAACAGAAAAAGCTAGAAATCTTTAAAGTTCTCTCCAGTTACAGCTTTATAAACCCCAAACTTAACTCTCAACACAAAAATGCTCTTTTAGCAGAGAGTACTTTTATCTTAGCTTTACTACCCAAATTTCGAATGCACTTTATTTTGTTCCAACACTACCTACACTGGAAGCTTCCTGACTAAGGAAAACTAGAGAAGTGGAATTCATAACAGTCACACAGCAAATACTAAATGAATCATTGTATTATTTTAACATCCTACTGTTATAACCTTACATTTCTGCTACCAGTTTTAATGCCCAATTCTCTTCTTCATCATTTTGACCTACAAAAAGATGGGTAGGGTTTTGAGGTTTTTTTCAATTCTATAACCATTTCAGAATACTGTCACAACAGAAAGCTGGAGGCACTGCATTCAGTCTTACAGAGAACACTGAGGTAAGCAGAGGCCATTACATCAAGGTGGGGAAAAATCCTTCCAAGAGAAGTTCCTGACACTTGACCACTTGTAGGTACAGGCATTTCTAAGTACTCTACCAGATGAACATGTTTTCATTTCTTTTATCATTAACATCCATTTCCATTTTCCTTCTTTGCTTCTTTCACTTGGATGTCAAAAGAGTTCAGTTCAATACTGGAACTCAAATTTTGCTGGCAGTACAGGGATGGACAGTTAAGTTCTCTGAGTGATATTCCAACACTCCAGCTGTTTTGACAAAAATGTCACAAGCTCTTCTAACGCTTCAGAGCAGCCACTGGATAAATATTATGCAAACAAAACAATATCATTCCTAACCTCCAGACAGTGTCATTTCACACAGCAGCCAACTCGAAGTTCTAAAATGCAAGAGCTCACCGAAGTCATTCTCCCACGAGCCTCTGGCAGTCAAATCTCACACAGATACTGTGGATCAGTCCCTAAGGTAAAAGCACATTACACAAAAGCACTATGCCCTCACGGGACTAAAGTACTGTGCACAGGAACGAGGGAAGAACCCGACTACCAACATCTTTGGCATCATCATTATCAGGCAGACAAGGTAGGTCAAGCAGTTTGGAATACAGAGACAGTGAAGACACAGCCTAAGCTGCTACGAAGCAGAGAGTAGAAAAACTAGAAGAGAATCAGCAGTCTTGAGACAGCAAGGGCTGGGGAACAAAGCAGGATGCAGTAAAAGTGAGCAAGTGAAAGGACACAAAGCATGTGTCAGGTCAATGACGAACAGAGCCACTGACCGGGTGATCCAGCCTCAGCAGGGTCCCCTTTGCTATGACCCCTGCAAGCTGTGCTGAGACAGCAGTTATTCCCATCTCCAAATCGGGAGACAGGAAAGATTAGGAAAAGAAATTTTATTTAGTTGAGATGTGAGGTAAAATCAACAGTTACAGGAGAAAGCCAAGAAAGTTAACAATGCAAGACTGATGTGAAAAACTAGACTGCTTCCCTGGGATTAGTTTTATTTAATATGTGCTATTTTCACAAATACAACACTAAATGCAAACTAATAAAGCAAACTATGCCAAGAGAAGATTATCAGACATAATCCAGACACAGCTGCTCTGACGAGGAGTGTATGCAATCTCTCTTGCACTTAAGTAGTGAAATCAAAATACAAAGAAGTCTCCTAAAAGCCTCAATCATGTAATATTCAGGATTTCTTTTCTCCTTCACTTCACTTACACTCACTGCACATTTTCCGGCTTCAAAAGAATCCCTTAATTTGCTCCTACAACAGCCCGTTACCACTGGCTCATTTCACATGTCCCCTGAAAAGTCGCAAACAAGCCCAGGCTCACAATCCCTCTGAGCTTAGATTTTCTGTCAGGTGTTTCCTATTTTTATGGCAGATATAGCTCAATTACTCTGGAAAAAAAACCAAACAAACAAACAAAATACACCAAAGAAACAAACAAAAATGCCACATAACAAAACAACAACAAACAAAACAAATAAATAAATAAGAGGGGAGAAAAAAACCACACACACACAAAATTAATTGTTCTCCAAGACGGTAAAAGAAATGTAGCACTCAACACCACATCAAGAAACCACGTATGCTAGCTGGTCTTTCAGGAACAAAGGCAGAACTCAGACGTGTTTGGTAAGCACTGTTTTAGATTAGCCATTCATTGAAATACTATTAATGTGTGTAATTCAAGGGGGGCGGAAAATAAATCAATAAATTAAAACACTATCCTTCTGACTGCCAGGCTTCTTGTGACGCTGACAGGGCTTTTTCCACATTTTCCTTTATCTGTAAAACAGCAATCCAGATGCTATTAACAGTGTCCCAATCACCTACATTTATTCCATGAGGGTTTTTGTTGTCTTTCTTAGTCTCAGCTCTACACCATCCAGCCCCACACTGCTATGTAGTCCTATACGTGTACCATTTTGAATAGAAGAAAAACCCCAGCTTTTTCAACTCTCTTACTAAAGCTCACTGCTGTCTCAACAAGATTAGTTCATTTCAATGAACAGGTCAAAGAATCAAGAAAAGTGCCATTTGTTGGGCTTTTTTAAAAAACTGACAATTAATAAAGATGCCTCTTCCGCGCCCCAGTTGTTTTATCTCAGCTCCTGGTATCTGTTTGTTTTTCAGACTGCTCTACCTCCACATACTTCCATTTCATGTTGGATGGTTGCTACTTGTGAGATCTCATCAGCTCATTTTTTCAGTCATGCCTATTTCAGAAAACATGTTTCTTGACGTTTAGTAAATTGACTACATCCTGCAATCTCATAATAAAGTTGCTCGGTATAGTCTTTAAATGAATGCTGGTGTCTTCTACTGTCTTCACACAGCAGATGGAAATGGAAGATATAATTTTCACAGTAATTCTTCACACACAGTCACCAGCCACCTCAAGTTTCTTGTTTAGCTCTTCACACAACCAAAGAATAAATCAAACACAAAAGCAAATCATTTCAGGCTCCTGAAATGCTTTTGTCCCAAAAACTCTACAGATCAAGTATAAACACCTTAAAAAGAGAAAATACTTTCAGCAACTCAGTCATTCCGTTCATATTCTTTCACTGTTCCTCGTTAATGGTGTGTAAATACATTTTTAAGACAATCCGCTTCAAGTAGTATCAAACCCACATTTCTTTAAAGGACACTCTGAAAACATTTTGAGGATGAACCACCAAAGAGAATTAAAAAACACCTGTAACACATGTAAGTATCCTTCAGCTAGTAAGATTCAGCTTCAATGAAGACATTTTGGCAAAACCTTCAAAATAGGCTAGACAAACCTGCACTTCACAGTTTACACAGAAGTGTACAAAAAGCGTATTTAAGATTAACTTTGCACTTGTGCACCTAAGCCCTTAAACACAATACGTGTTTATTAAAAGGGCTAAAACTTAATTCAGAAACACTCCCCAAAAACAGCGCTCACCCCAAAATAACACATCTCAAGATGCTCTGCTGGGCATCTTATTAACACCATCACCGACACAGGGATTCTGACTCAAAAAGGCGACGGACAGATGTTTAAGGAGCTGCTCTCAAATAAACCCGTGTGTGTGAAAGAAGAGCTGAACTGCCAGCAGTACCAGTTTTTTTATCATTCCTGGCAAAGGAGCTGAGAACATTAAAACTACACTTTTAAGCCGCAGGGCATGGCTGCGCTCGGGGACGCCCTGTGACCACGGCGTTCAGTGCAGGGAGACACGTCCCAGTAGCGTGAGCCCTGGCAGATGGTTTCCCCCAGGGATTTCTTTATCATTATTTTCTAGCACAAGGCAGCAAGAAATGGGAAACCGGAGACAGCACTATAATCCACTGCGCGGAGAAAGTGCCGGCTTCCCGCGACCTGTTCAGCAAAGGGACGAGGGTTGATAGCAGGATGAGGAGGTAATTAGGAATGTATGTGAAATAACAATGCACGCTTCAAGGCGAGTATACGGAATGACAGGAGCCTGCTTCCTGCCCGCGCCGTTCACTGGCCGGCAGCGATTCAACTCGTGTCCGAGCCAACTCCCAAAGTCAGCCAGGGCTCCCCACGGCTCCCGGGGCTCCGGACCTCCCCGGCCGGGACCGACGCTCCCGGACCCGCACCTGCTCCCTCGCCATGCGGCACCTCCCGCCTACGGGCGCAGGTGGCGGCCCGGGCCGCGGCCGCCCGCGGCTCAGCCGGGAGGCACCGGCACGCCCCTCCCCGCTCCAGGGAGGCTGAAACCCACTTCACTCAGGACAAAGCCGAACCCTGCCTCGGCGTGTCCCCCCGCTCCGCCGCCGCCCCGCTCACCTCGCACGCAGAGCAGCGACATGGCGGCCCCGGCAGCCGCCCCCGGCTCTCCTCATGCCGCCCCGCGGACACCGGGCGGCGGCGGCGCCTCAGCCGGGGCGGGGCCGTCCCGCCGGGGCAGGGCCGAGTGACGACGGACGCGTCAGGGGGAGCCCGCGGCCGGGAGGGCGGCTTTGCTGCTTAGTCTGTGTTCTTTTCAGGCTTTTGCTTCACTCCCCAAAGGTGAGGGAACTCGCTGGAGGAGGAACGCCGTGCGTGTGTCTTCGCCGGAGGGCTGCACACCTGTCCTGTGCTCGGACAGGTTCTGGTTTGCTAGGGTAAGAATCATGGAATGTGGTGAGTTGAGAGAGACCCTTAGGGATTATAAAGGCCAGCTCTTGCCTCTGCACAGGACAAAATCCCACCATGTGCCCGGGAGCATTGTTCGAATGCATTTTGAGCTCTGTCAGGCTTGGTGCTGTGATCACTTCCCTGGGGAGCCAGTTTCAGTGCCCAGCCACCTTCTGGATGAAGAACTTAATCCAGAAATCCAACCGAAACCTCCCCTGACACAACTTCAGGCCATTCCCTCAAGTCCTGTCACTGGGCATCGGAGAGAATAGATCAGTGCCTGCCCTTCTGCTCCCCGTCGTGAGGAAGATGTAGACTGCTGTGAGGTCTCCCCTCAGTCTCCTCCAGGATAAAGGCACCAAGTGGTCTCAGCCACTCCTCTTATGGCTTCTCCTTAAGTCCCTTCACCATTTTCACTGCTAATGAAGGAGCTCAACTGATGATGAAGAATCTCGACTGATGCACAGCAACAGCTGTCTGTATCCCCCCCACTCTCCCCACATGGAAAAAGCCATAAATCAACACTTAGGGAGAAGCAGGACAAGCAGATGTGTTTACTGAATCCTAAAGCCATCCCTCAGTACCCTTCCAGCTACCAAGGCCAACCAGTTCTCAGGGTTTCCGGACCATGTGGTTGGTAATACCCGGTTCATCTCTCTGCTTGTCTAGTCTATCTCAGACCCCTCCAAAGTTTGCATCCTCATCTTCTGATTGAGCAGCTCACAGGTCAACTGCCTGTTGCAGAAAGAACCTCCTGAGGTGGTTTCCCTTGAGCCCAATTCTAGCAGTTTTCTCTGATCACCTCTACTGCTTTTAGTGCTGCTTCATCCCAAACAATAAACAGCCATAACACATAACAGCAGAATGTGCTTCTAGTTCCAAAAGAAGATCCGGCGAATAATTTCTGAAATTGAAACTTAACAGCAAAATGTCATATAATGTGATTGCTATTCCATTAATATTTAGAACAACTTCAAAATCTACAGAGAGTGTGGAGGACAAGACTCCTAATTGCGTGTTTCAAAGACCAACCAACCTTCATGAAATTCACGCTTAGACAGGGAGGATTTAATTTTTGCACTGCAGGTTTTTCTGCCTTTATTTTTGCTGCCTAAAAGTGCATCAGTGAAGGGAATGTGTCCAAAACATACATATCTCTGAGATACCAAGAGAAACCACTTGTAAGGATAAACCATGATATTCCTGCAAACAATCAACCAGACTGTGTGCTAAGGCTGTTACCAAAGGCAGACTCAAGGGACTGGAGCACTTCCACTTAGCAGTGTGAATGGGAACTGCCGGTGCAGGGAGCTGCAAGTGCCAGCACTGAGGCAACCAGGGAAGAAATCTCCTCATCTTGCCCCTGAAGTGGCTTCAGTGCTGCCGAAATGCTGCTAGACTCCTCAGAAGCTCTGCTTTGCTTCTCTGTGTGTTTGTCACGTGTAGCAGCAGCAGCAGCAGACTCTGTATTTAGGCTGTACATCATCCAAGCCTGCCCCACCTGTGAGCTGGGAACCACGCTGACTTTTCAGTTAACTTGAAGCGAAGTTAGTGTTTTGCTCTATAAAGTCCATTATTATTTATCTCCCATATGTCCCAGGGTAGAGTGCCAGATCCCTGGCCTTTTCAAGTCTCTTTTGCTCCTTTGCATTTCTTCAGAGCCTCAGAGCTTTTCATCAGCAAAAGGTGTACTCAGGGGTCCCTGAGCTGTCCTGATGCCTTTCCTTTCCTGTCTTCTTTGCAGCCTTGTTAAAAACAAAATCCTTTAAACTGTGCATAAGCTAATTTATGCCACAACCGTACAACCTCATCATGATTGCTCTCCTCCCTTTACTGGGCCCCATTGCTCTGCCTGCCCTAATTTAAAAATTAAAACATTCAAGGCCATAATTGTAACAGACTGCGTCACATGGCACCTGGTACACCAAGTCCCTATCTTGCCCACAGCTTGTAAATGCTACCAGAATAGGGAAATTATCTCATCAAGGGCAGATGATGCCATATGCATTTTAAAATCGTAGTAATGTGTTATTAGCGAGCGTGGCAATTAAGTAAGTGTCTTGTAGCTAGGATGAGATCTCTTACCACCAACAGTAACTGTGAACGCTGGGATTATCACAGATGTTATGATTTCCCTGCAGTTCTGAGGTCTAATTAGTCGCAAGTGTTTTACCAGACTTTGTCTAATGAAAAGAAATCATTTGTACTTGTGTGTCTGTCCATCCCTCTTCTCCTTTCCATCTCAGATAGGCTGGAAGAAGGATGACATCACTGCTGCAAAACTTTTGCAAGTTAGAGTTACCTACTTCTAAATTACGCTTGCTCTTTAAAATCAACTTCCTTGTGTTTTCCCAGCTGAAGTGACTCTCCCCAATGGATCTTTCTCTGCGATTGTTTTTAGTTCTTCCTCTGGACATTGTTGTCATAAATACAAAAAATAGCTTAGTGATAGAAAAACTGCAGTAGAAAGAGCAGGGAAAAAACCCCAAATACTGTGCTGTTTTCAAGCTATTAAACATGACTGATCTTTCCAGGATTGTTTCTAAAAATCCACAAAAGGGAATGCCAGATTCACAAATGCTTAACTAGAAGCAAAGCCCTAAAACTTGTTGTAGCAGACCAGATATAAATTGTGCAGCTGATAGTGTGTTCTGGTAGCACAGGCAGCACACTCCATCAGCAGTGTACTTTTTTTTATTGGAGAGTTCTGCTGAATTAAGGAGGAAAAATAGCAAGCACACTACAGTAACTTCCATACACACTGAGACTATCTGCTGTCCTGAACAACAAACGACACTCTGCAAACTCAAAACAGAGGCATTACTGTAAACTCCAAAGTGACACCTGATTTTTTTACTCCCTGCAGAGCAAGAGTTAATTTTCTCTGGCTACTCAGACCCCAGCCATTGGTCTCGGTTCACCTGCTGTTGAATAGGAAAGTAATAAATGGGTGATACTCCAGTCACTGCAGCTTGCCAGCTGTTTTATTCCTGCCTATTTGCTGTAGTTTCCCTGTTCAGAGAGCATATTATAGCTATATTTGCAGTCTACATAAACTGTGTTTGCTTCTTCTCTTCTTGTTCTGCATTTTTTGAGCTTTGTCTTTATTGCTGGAGAATGGGTCAAGCTGAAAGTTAGTGTGTAGAAAACTCATATGAGCTTTATTTTAAATGAAAGGGTTTAGATCTGTTAAACCATTTTTACTGTTATGCAACTGACAAAAAAAATCATCTCAGACCTGGTTTTTGGGGCTAAGCTCTAAAGATAAGGAAAAAAAGCTTTTCATTTACCCTATGACATTTGGCAGGAATTCAGTGCCAAATATAGACTAAGCAGTTGATTGATACTCTGATATTGGGAAGCAGCCCTCAGATTTATTTGGCTGTAAAATAACAACAGGCTATTGAAGCAGCTTTCACTGGTGTTTCTGATCAATTTCTCTATTATTTAAACGTAATATTTGCACAACCACTAGGGGACAACATGACCTCTTTCACAACCCTGTGTGGTGTCTTACCTGTGTGCAGGGTACATCTGAATAACTTCTTGAAATGCACCATTCTCTGGAATGGATTGCGGCCTATAGTCAGTGCACTAGCTAAAAAACACCACAGACATGCACTGAAATGAATAGGGAAGCAGCCTGCCATCCTCTCAATCATACATGAACTATAATGTTGCTTTTAACACTCAAAAATGTTCAAAAAAATTTAAAGGTTGGGGAATGGATAGGACTTCTCCACCTGTAGGACAGCAAGGTGGACAGGGCAGCAGCCCCCACCAAACAAGCAGCCAAACTTTGGGCTGCAGCTTGGAACATCATCTTTCCAGTGTCCCAGTCTTGTCGTTTCCTAAAGATTGATAACATCTGGAAGTGACAGTGGTCTGGCAATTTGACACTCTAACCAGTGGCTGAATTTTATATGCCTCTTGAAGCAGAGCCTCTCCAACTGTCCTGTCCAACCCACCACTGTGCCACTGAAGTCCCTGTACTGAGCCTTTCCTTTTGGCATGCTCAGGAACTCTCTGCAGCCTTTTATCTTTCCTCCCTGCATAGCATGACCGCTTGGGTAGGCTTCAGTTTTTGTGCCTTAGTTGTCCACCCACAAAATGGAGATGGTGATAATTCTTTAAGGAAGGAGGTATCAAAGGGTGTCCTGATATAAATACATTAGTAATGATGAGATGCATGGACACTGTCACCGCATAACCATTTAAAACAGCACAAAGAGATCTGCCAGCTTTTAGATTACAAATGCATGTTCAAAAGGCTGGAGAGGCAAGAGGAATCCTTTCATCTCAGGGAAAAAGCCCTCTACATGAGAGCAGCTTCCATGGGAACTGATCTTTCAATTACAGCTGCTCTGCAGAAAAGTCTTTCAGCTGCTCATGGCAGAGTTAATAGAAATGAACCCATTTCTCATACAATTATCCCAAGCATCCCAAACATGGCACTTCTTGTTCATACTGGGGCAGTTTGTCCTTGAGCAACACGGTAGGATTATACAGCAGACTGTATCCTGGGCTACACACAGTAGTGAGGGTCTTTGTCTGTCCAAGCAGTGAGCAGCAAAGCCAGCAACACAAGGTCTGTGTGAAGTAGAGACCCCAAAAAGGATCATTCCCTGAGGTCTAACTAACCATGCTAGGACTGATGCTGTCTGGCAGTGATCCCTCACCTAGCCAGCATGCACAGTGCCACTGTTGCTGCTTTCCCAAAAGCAGGTCTCACAGAATCACAGAATCATGAAATCAATTAGGTTGGAAAAGACTTCTGAGATCATAAAGTCCAGCCTATGGCCGAGCACCACCACATCAACCAGACCATGGCACAAAGTGCTATATCCAGTCTTTCCTTAAACACCTCCAAGGACGGTGACTCCACCACCTCCCTGGGCAGCCCATACCAGTGTTTAATCACCTTTTCTGTGAAGAAATTCCTCCAAATGTCCAACCTCATACTCTCCTCATAGAATTTGAGACTATGTCCTCTCATCCTATCCCTGGTTGTAGGGAGAAGAGACTGTCCCCCACCTGGCTACACCCTCCTTTAAGGTCACTTTTAGAACAATATCATTCTTATCAGAGAGATAAGGTCCCCGTGAGCCTCCTTTTCTCCAGGCTAAACACCCCCAGCTCCCTTATCCGCTTCTCCTAGTATTGTACTCCAGACCCTTTCCCAGCTCCAGCTGGACTCACTCCAGCACCTCAGTGTTCCTCCTGAAATGAGGGGGCCCAGAACTGGACACAGGACAGAAGGTGTGGTCTCCCCAGTGCCAAGTACAGAGGCACAATTAATTCCCTGATCCTGGTGGAGACACAGTTTCTGTCCTACCAAATCCACAAGTTGAAGGATGCTCAGGTGCCCTGAAAGCCTCTGCCTTAGGCTGACAGGATCATTGTGATCAGCAAAAATACTGAACTTTGAGCAATATTTATTCTTGGCTGCATTTAGCCTAACTATCTCCTCAACACATACTTGGTGTCTGGCAGTCTGATAGTGATATGGGACACAGGACTGAGGAAACCCCTGGGATCAGAACCCCTGTTCCTACAGTCACACTGCCTCTTTTCCCCAGCTCTTTCTCCACAAATAGTTGGGTATTTGCTCTGGCACTTTACAGGAACCATTTCAACATCCCAACATGTTCATGTTTTTTATCATTCTGCCAGCTTCATCTTCTAGTTAAGACAGTGTTTCTGTCTTTCTAATATTTAGACATGAGACAGCAACTCCATCTTCTAATTTTGCTTTTTCAGATTTAAAAAAGGCGATTTTTTCCAAGCAGTCTAGAGATCCCTGTTTCTGACTGGATTATTTGTGTTTTGCACCTTCTCAGTTTGAGTTAGCACTTCTCAAGTACAAGTGGCATGTGTTGTGTACGGCTGGTCACATCAGGATCAAACCAGTATTGCCTGGTCCTGGTGCCACAGATCAGCTACACAGATCTATGGAGTCCTGTGAGATGGTCACTTTCTGATTCTATAGGAACTGGTGACACCCATTCTACTGTTCCATACTCCTCTTTGATTGGATTCATGTCTAAATTGAGCCATGACTTCCCTCTTACAAAGAGAGCCAATTTTATTTTAAATAAATCAGATATTATCCCTTTCCAAGAGGACCCATTTGTAACTTGGCGAAACCCCCTTACCCCACGTAGGCTTGTTTCCTGTCTTACACTGTGTCTTCAGTTATTGTTCTGTTCACATTAGCAGATATTTGAGGAGTGCAGAAGGTTATTCTTCAATAGAGGAGCCTAGGGGAGTAGCTTATCTCTTGCTTTTGTAGTTTTTATTCTTTGAAGATGAACATTTGTCAGACGTAAAAGAGGAGCTATTTGTCAAAGTTGAAATTGTTGGCAAATACAGCAGAAGCAATCGTCTCTAAGGAAGGAGCACTGTGAGACCACAAAGGGTTCTTCTGCCTGCTTGACTGGCATCAGCATCCCAACACCACAGTCAAAAGCCACCGAGTCAGTCAAACTCTAGGTAAGAGTATCACAAGCATAAAAGTGACCCGTCAGGAATATTGGATATCTTTCACTTTGCTGTGGGGCAGCTGACAGAGTTTCTCTTCTCTGGTATGATTTTTTTTTCATAGTATACCTGCTACCTGAGAGCAGCAGGGGCAGGAGAGGGGTTTCTACATCAAAACAAAAAATGCCTCAGTTAGAACCATGAAAAATATGGGAGGGTATTTAACTGCATTTATGTATAACATTTTTTTTCAGAGAATTTTTTTAGTGCTCTTGTAAAATTACCTTCTAGAAGAATAAAGTACATAGCGGGGAAAGGCCAACCTCACACAGTTCAGGAAAGTCACCAGCCCTCTAGAAGAGACCAAGTGACTGACATTTCCTATGCAAACAAGCTGTTTAACCTTCCAGCTAAATTTTTCCATGGTGCTGGAGTTCAGGCAGTGTGTATGTGTAGCAGGCTTTCCTGCTACCTGAAGAAAAAGGGGAAAGCAGACAGGCAGGCAGGCAAGCTGGCCCTCCCTCCTCCAAGCTTCTGGAGCTGCAATAGCGGAATAAAAGCCCTGTTGTGACACCTTTCGCCAGCAGCCTCCTCAAAGGGGTGTGCAGAAAGCAATCATTTTGCAGTTCTGTTCTCCCCAGTTCACCAGGAGTCTCTCTAGTTCACATTTTCATTCCCCTTTCTATCCCTGTTTCCAAAGGATTTAGAAAAATCCTTTTCAAAAGAATTTTAAATGCAAAGATAAGAGAAGCTTATCCATTTCATCAAATGTCCGTGCAATGTCTAGCACTGTACTGCTGGTTGCTGCAGTGTAAGACAAGCAATAACAAGTAACTAAGAGGTATCTCACGGTCCACATTGTAATTTTTTTTCTCACAATTCCTTCAAAGCTCCTTCTTTAAACAACAAAAAATAAAATTAAGAACTCTTCAGATTTTACATACCTGTGTCCACAACACAGTATCTCTGGCAGCTGTGGGGCACGGTTCCCTTAATAACAGAGCAAATTGAAGGTGAAGATAAGTCACAAAACATGGAGCATTACAGCCTGAAAGTTGTTTTATGAACCATAAATCTTTATTACCATGTTCCTGAACTTCACCTTCTGTCCCTGATGGCAGGTCTGAGAGGATGAGTCTTGAAAGAATAACTGAAATAGAGGATCCTCTTGAAATCTTCCTTTCAGAAGCACCATGAACAGGATGGGTATCATCTGATGACTATTTCCTATTTCTCATCTTTGAATGAAATAAGTTGATAAAACGCAAATACAAAAGCAAAATTCAAAACTGTAGCTAACAATCCCAAATTTCTTGTGTTTCTTGAGCTGGATATTATCATTTTATGTTGCAATAAGTATAGACATCATCTATGAATTCTTTGAGCCTCTTCTGAGAGCCAAGGATAAAAAGAAATAAAATATAATTTAAAAAAAAAAATAGGAAAATACTGTTCTTCCAACTTCCTTTTCTATCATAAAACAACAAGCAAGGTCAATAAGCCTTTGCTCTACACTTATGGAAATCCAGCCCAGCTGGTTACTAAAGTTGCTTAGGAAAATCAGCAAAGGTTGGAGGGAAACAGCTTGGGACAGATAGGGTGTTTAAACATTGGCTCTGTGATAAGGGGTCTGCAAGGATCCTGCCATGGTCACGGTTTGCCTTGGCAGGAAGCTGTGAAAGGTGAAGGGCGAGCAGTCCCTGGTCACTGGATTATAACTGTGGGGTGATGGGGCAGCCCTGAGCCTCACTGCACGGCCTCTGCAGTACACCATGACTCCACAGCCATCCCTCGGCAAACCTGGGAGACTTGTCCCAATCTGAACCCACTCAAAGGGAAGGAGCAGGGGGCACCATCACCCTCAAGCCCCATCTCCACTCTGAAAAGCACCCACTTGATTCCCGGGCTGTCATTTCCTTCTTTGCTTCTCCTCTTCCCCATCTCTTCCCCTCTGCCTGAGAAGGCCTCAGCTGGAGCTTCTCTCAGAGCGACAGTCAGAGCATGGATGTAGGAAATGCCTTTAACTGGCATGAGTTTGTCAGGTCTTGCCTTGTGCAAGAAACTGGTGATTCTCACTGATGAAATGGACACACACAAAAGTAAAACAATTCTGGAGGAAAAGGTAGCAACAGAGTAATGCCACTGAGATAAGGTCAGGTGCCACAGTGGAAAGTAGAGTGGTGTAGGAGGGATTGGAGAGCTGCTCCGGTCTAGCCTCCTATCACCTATGGAAAACAAACTTTCGCAGTCTGCTGAGATGCCATCCCCTCTCCTCATCTGTGAAGTTTCTCAGATCTGGGCACTGAAGCCACAGAGTCTGTAGTGACATCCATCAGTCATGACAGGGATGCCCAGCATAAGGTTAAGCCAGGATCCACTACCTGAACAAAAAGCTGTCCCTGCCAGTTAATTGTTGGGGTGTCTAAGAGCTGCTGGAAGGCAAATGTGGCTGTCTAATTTCTAGAAGTATAAAGCTGTGAAGAAGTAACCTACCTGCAATATCATTTGCTTAGCCCAGAGTGGTTTTTTGGCAGTACCAGACATGCTTTCTGCCCCTCTACAATTTCTACTAAGCATACAGAGCCAAGATCCGAAGTGTGTGCACTCACCAGAGACCCTAAAACCCTTTCCTTAGGGTACTACTCTTTGTCTCAGCATCCTGGACAAATTCCAGCTGGGTAATTAGACTATGATTAGGTAACCTTTTGCATATGCCATTACTCTTCCCTAGGGAGCCTATCTCTAGACTATTTGATGGTTTTAGGATTTCTAGTCATTATCAAGGCTATTTCCATTGCCGGTGGGAGACTAAATGCTGCTAGAGCTTGGGGAATCAGCACAGGCTGTGGAATGAACAGAGAGCAGCCCTGCCCAGAAGGACTTGGGGTTGCTGTGGGTGAGAGGCTGGACACACCCAGCCACGGCACTCACAGCCCAGAGAGCCAAACGTGTCCTGGGCTGCATCCAGAGCCCCATGGGCAGCAGGGCAGGGAGGGGATTCTGCCCCTCTGCTCCGCTCTGGTGAGACCCACCTGGAGCTCTGCATCCAGAGCTGGGATCCCAGCACAGGAAGGACAGGGACCTGCTGGAGTGAGCCCAGAGGAGGCCACCAAGATGATCAGAGGGATGGAACACCTTTGCTGTGAGGAAAGGCTGAGAGAGCTGGAATTGTTCAGCCTGGAAAAGAAAAGGCTTAGAGGTGACCTTATTGACGCCTTCAAGTACCTTAAGGGAGCCCACAAGAACAATGGAGAGGTATTTTTCACGAGGGCATGTAGTGACAGGACAAAGGGGAATGGCTTCAAGCTGGAAGAGGGTGAGTTTAGATTATTTATTAGAAGGAAATTCTTTACTGTGAGGATGGTGAGGTCCTGGCATAGGTTGCCTAGAGAAATTATGGATGTCCCATCCCTGGAGGTGTTCAAGGCCGGGTTGGATGGGGTTCTGAGCAACCTGGTCTAGTGGAAGGTATTCCTGCCCATAGCACTGGAATTGTCCGGATTCTGTGTTTCTGTGAATGGCTTCACTTTACATGGCTTTCCTTTAGGATGGTATTGCCTGTGTGGCCTGGGTACTGCCTGTGGTAGTGGGAGCCCTCCTGCCATCTCTCCTTTGGGGAGATGCTGACTTGAGCCTGCTCATAAAGCCGAGGTAAGCAGCAAGACCCCCAACCAGGAAAAGAAACATAGTGTCATTGCTATGCTTAGTGGGTAGGAAAGAAACAGATTGGCAGAGTCATTTACATGTGCTGGGGATCATTTTGTGGTTTGCAGACTGAAATTCTTAATGGCATTAGTTACAAGTAGTTTGCTTCCAGATGCTGTTTGGTTTCATGTTCAGAGCTACATGCATTAACATAGAAAATCCTGCTTGGAAAAATGGTGCTTGCAACTACACAAATCTAATAAAAGCATCTGTCCTGGTTTGAAGGAC
>WEKY01027678.1:0-21785 GCA_013390045.1 Picathartes gymnocephalus
GCTTACCTATGAGGATGTTATGGAAGACAGTGACAAAAGCCTTGCTGAAATTAAGGTAGTGTTGATACCATCTGTTCCATGCAGATGGACACCCCAGCTGATGACTGAGCTCCGGGTGGGAGCCCGAGACAAGAGACTGGGAATTGCCAAACTTTAGGATAAGAAAGGGCATGAGTATGTGTGACAGCAGCCAGGTGAATGGACACTGACAGACACATCAGGAGCTGGCAATTGCCAACCTTTTGGATAAAAAAGGAGATGAAGACTGCCGATGCCATCTAGGTGGGCATCCCCACAGCGAGTGGGGACAGAAGCTGAAGTTCGACTCAGGAGGAAGAGCAAGGTTTGCATGTGGGGAGACTGAGGATGTAAAAGATCCGGGGTTTCTTTGTGGCGGTCCTGCCCAGAGGCACCAGCTTGAGCTGCTTCTGTGTTACCACACTGGGAGTAAATGGCTTTATGGACTGAGACATCTGAGACTCAGCTACGGGAAATCTGGGGTCGAACCTGTAAGGAAACCTGGTCTGATTGCATGTGAGTGTGGGCCGTGTAAGGAGCCAAGCAGGGCACCCATCAGCTCGCTGGTGTCACACACTGTGAAGGGACTTCACTCCCAACAGTGAAAGTCTCTGATCTTGGGAATGTCACTGCCAGAGTCTCATGAATGGCCAGACTGGGAAGTCTCTTTAACAGTAGACAACATCCACTGCTCTCCCCTAGCCAATCCATCCCACCATGCCATCACAGAAGGCTATTGGTAGAGTAGGATTTCCCCCTGTCTACTACCAGTGGTCATCATGACTACTTCGTGAATCCATCCCAATGACCTACGTTTCTTCTACATGCTTCATGATGACCTCCAGAAGGATCTGTTCCACCACTTTTCCAGGGATGGAGGCGAGGCTGACTGGCCAGTAGTTTCCTGTCTCCTCCTTGTTGCCCTTTTGGAAGATGGGTGTGATGTTGGCTTTCCTCCAGTCATCAGGCACCTCCTCTCCTCCATTTCTCCAGGATAATGGAGAATGGCTTAGCAACAGTATCTGCCAGCTGCCTGAGCATCCATAGAAGTATCCAGCTGGAGCCCATGGATTTAGGGGCGTTAAGTCTGTCTAGCCGACCTCTAACTGAACCCTCTATGGCCAAGGGCAAATCTTCCTTTCTCCAGCCTTCCTCTCTTACCTGTGAGGTCTGGGATTCCTGAAAGACAGCCTCAACAGTAAAGAAAGTGAATGCCTTCTTTGCCTTAGTCTAATTCCACCTTCAATGTGTCTCCCATCACCAGGACACCCGTCTGCTTCAACAATGGCCCCACAGTTTTCCTAATCTTCCTTTCCCTGCTGATTTACTTATCACTGATATTCCTTGCCAGACTCAATTCCAAGTGGGTGATGGGCTGCCTCATCACATCCCTGCACACCATCTGTTTTGATGGAAGTCTTCCATTACTAGTTAATTTTTATTCATGCATTTCAGTAATTTAACCACATGTAACTAAACACTGCAATACTGGTTAAACAGTTGACACTTTTGTTGAAAATGGGGTAAGGGGATAGGCAGGCTGGAATGCAGGATAGTTCTATCAACACCTTAATGAACTCACAGAAGTTCCAATGATGTATGATACATATCTAAACAGATAAATTTGTTCAGAGTAAGCACAAAACTTCAAACTATCTTTGTGAAAAAATCTAACTTCAGATTATTCAAAATCTAACTTCAGATTACAGTTAATGCACCTTAAGGCTTTTTTAACAGCTCGATTATGGCAGAAAGCCAGATGAGCATCTTTTCTCATACTTGAAAGATGCTGATAGAACTACAGAACTAAAGGAAGCATGTTTCCTTTATTTTTAATGTCTTATCCTCTGTGACGAGTAAGCATACAAATAATTTGTTACCCTCCACTTCCATAGCACAGTTCAACTACTCAGAATTGGTTATTAATGGTAGTATAGCCAGTGACAGAATGGACAAAATGTTGATGCATAAAGAACACAGACACCTATCCTTCAATTTATGTAGTAAGTCTAATGGGACTTCATGTACCATGCATCTGTTGACAGGATATCAGCAAAGATGACAGGGAATATTTGCTTTCATTAGGAGAGTTTGACAATGACATCTTGGTAAATCCTTCATGCATGGAAGGATCATCATCATTTTCCTCTCTTTCTTCTAGTATAGTACTTAATTCAGCTCTGTAACTTTCAGATTTGTCTCCATTATCTGTTTGATGCAGCTCCTCTTCACTTTTAGATGCAGTCCTTTTTAACACTTCACATGAGCTGGACAAGGACTGCATATCTAGGTCTGATTTCTTAATATCCTCATTATTTTTCAAGACATCTGTTAAATTTTTACTATCCATTATATAGAAAAAGGAGTCTGGGCTTGCCAATATGCTGAGATCTAGGCCATCAGATTCTGGAAGTGTCTCATCCAATATCCCCATGTCAGTAGTTTCATGACTGACAGAATTTAATGCAGATGTTTTCCACCATAGCGTCTCATCCATCAGAAAACTGTGACAGTCCTCTGAAGGTAGCGTATTCATTCTACTACCACCTTGCAAAAAAGTATCTGGAATATTCACGCTCTTCTCCACATTTTGCAAAGTCTGGCTTAGATCTTCTACAGAACTTCCACGTATAGCAGAACTATCTAGTTCTTCTGATTCACTTCTCTCACTTTCTTGAATTCCAGATGTTTTTGAATCTGAAGATTCAAATGTATGACTTAGGCTCACCTGCTCCTGAGGACTAAATTCTGTAGAATTCAATTGAGACTTCTTTTCTGACACGGAAGGACTGAAGTCAGATACAAGAGATTCAAGTTCAGAGCACGCAAAGGTAGAGTCCGTCTTCTCCTGCATACTGGGTGTAGCATTCATTGAAGATTCTTCTGTCACCACTTCAGTTGAGGACAGCTCTAGGTCTAATGAGCCCTCAGTCTGAACAGCTTTTCTCCACGAACTTCTAATTTCAGTAACTAAATGGAACAAACCAAGGTAAAATTTTAGTACTTTTAATCAGTGTTTTTATTCTGTCCCCTCAGTGACATAGGCAATCCAAGAGGGAATACGTATAGCCGTTTTATATTGTTTATGTTTCCTCAACACAAGAGGGATTCTACATAAGAAAAAATCTCCTAAATCAAATTCACAGTATTCACATCTTATTAGGTCTACAGTGTTATGTTACAGAGTGAGCCATTAGAAAAACATGCAACATTGCTGAAATAATTATCTTTTTCTTCTTGTGTGATATGCCAATGAACTAACCACATTTTTTATCAATGAGCATTATAAAAACAGAGTTTCAAACTCACACAGATTTTCTGGAGTTCGGGGTATTTGTTTCCTTGTTAAAAATGGGTTAGAAGACAGTGAGCTAATGAGATCATCTAATGCCATTCCTTTTTCTTCGCCACGGTAAGGTGATTCAGACATCACTGACTTTGCAATCTGTAGCATGTTAGAGAACAGCAAATTATGAGAAAGCAAAATTATAACCTCTTCATTTCTGTCAGTTATGGTTAAAAATAAATCTCATTCACCAAACCATCTGGAAAATTTGGAATAACCTAACTTTTCTGTTATTTACTACTTAGGTTCACAATGACCTTAGTATCCTACAAACACAAAATGAAGATAAGGTTCAATTCTCAGTTCACTCATCACCTATGAATCCACCTTTCAAATAAGAAAGTGTGCTCCAACAGAATATATGCAAGACATTAGCCAAGAACTGCATAAGCATGAAGACCAGAGATATATTCAGATAAACAAAAAATTTTAGCAGATGAAAAATAACTATCATTTCACTGAAAAATGCAATTTACTTTCCAAAATAAGATGTGGCACACTTTACAGTAACTCTTGTGAAGGAACTGCTCAGTCAAATATTAAAAAAATACCTAAAAGAAAAAATACTTACATTCCTGCTTGAAATTCCCAAGTCCCTGTTAAATACTTAACCCATATAACTCAAGAATTCAACAGTTCTTTTTGTTTCTGAATATATGCAGTGTACCTCACAGACTAAAGTGTAATCATACCACAATTCTACTGAACATTCTATTCACTTCACCACGACTTTTAAGTATGATACCTGCACAAATTCCATGCTTTCAGTGTGTACTTTAGCAGTCCACTCTGAAAATCCATGACTGATAACTATCTAGCAGAAAAAAGTAACTTTTGATGTATGTGGATTACAAGAGACATCTTTTTATATAATTAGTAATTTGTTCTTTGAACCTAATGATCATTTACTTTAAAACAAACAAAAAAATTACATCCTAACCTCTTCTGCCAGTTCATCTCTGGCTTTCTCAAGAAGATTGTCTTTTTTCACAGGAGACTCTGACTGGGTAACATTTTCACCTGCATTCTCCTCCATTTCTGAAGTGGGGAATTCTTCCTTTCCATTTTTTAAGACTTTTGAAGGCACAGGTTTATTTCCCAGACAAGTATACAAGTTCTACAGGAATACAGGAATTATTAGTAGTTTTAAAATCAAGCAAGGATACTAGCATGAACTGCTGTAAAAATTCTGAACTGCAATGGCCCCAGTGTTTAGTCAACAAAAATATTTCAGTATTGAATTCTAAATACAAAATATTTTTACAGCTGTATTCAAAGCAGGACCTAAGGAGTGACTAGGATATATTTTACACACAACACAGATGACTCATTTGCAACTACCTTGATCACAGTACAGTGAACAGTTGTGCAACGGACAACAGTATATCCAAGTTGCTTTTTCACCACATTTTAACCCTTAAATTTCACTTACAACTTAAAGAAACAAAATCTGACCACTGCTCACATCATAAAGACGTTTTCAGCAAACACGGAATCAGTCATGCACTGACAGTCAGTCAGCTTCAAGGGCACCTACTTCCTACTGTCTTTTCCTAAAGCTTAACGAAGTTACTGAGAGAGTTAGCTTTTACAATTTTGCCAGACTAACTCAAATGTGTAAAAATATTGCTCAAAAAACCACCCCCAAAGCCCCACAACCCTCTTCCAGAAAGTGTAAGATTCAACCAATAGAAAAAGGACATATCTTAAGTTTAACTTATTTCAAAGAGAGAAAGTTACATTTTCAATTAACAGGTCTCCATTTTCAGATGCTTCTGATGACGATGGCATTGATGAGCTCCTCAGGAAGGGAGAGAGGAATTGACTAGACAAAAAAACCCGAACAGTTTTAGACACAAATTAAACAACTGGAATGCAAATCTTAGAAGGCTGTTATATATTGTGTGCTCCGTATCTGTCCGTTACGATTTCCCTCAATTCGTCCCGGTCATCAGAAAGCAATTTTACTATAGGGAGAACAGTGTGACAATTAGAGCAGCTTTAGCCCTAGTTGTGTATCAGCCTCCCAAAAATAGTAAATTAATAAACTCTGTTACTGATTAGCACACAGAAGAAAAAGGGATTTTGCAATACACTTGTAAACAAGTCTTCTGCATTTCTGCTATAAAAGATAACTGGAAAGTCTTCTGCAGACTTGGAAACATTATTTTTCCTATGTAGTCTTTGTCTGAACCATTTTTGGCATCCATAGGGTTCTATTTAAACTTGTTGATATTTAACAATCACCTGGCTACTAGAAACTTCAGCCTTATCACTTCTGGTAAGTTTAGCGCCGACTGCGTAACTCTCAAAACTGCACAGTCCTCACTGGCTAGGAAAAGCACACCTTAAAATGTTTCTGATGTTACCTGTCTGTAGCCTCAGAAGCACGCAAATCTCCATGCTGTATGAAGACACTGAAAGAAACCCAGGATTTAATTGTTAACTACTTTGACTAGCCTCTGAGACTTATATGCAACTACATCTAGTAATGTCCAAGAATGGACAGCACTCCTTTGCTAACTCCCTTGGTCTCTTAGTAGGCAACATTCAAGTATCTGTAGGAGTCGTATTATAAAAGACAGCGTTATTCAAAAGGTCGTGAAATATTCCTAGACTAAGCAAATGACGAAAGGGAAAAAACTTTCTAGGATATTACTGTTCTGTGTTTAACCCTTTCCCGGTACTGTAGGAAGAGTAGCTACAGAACAATGTGACTGTAACTCTCAAGAAGAGTAATGAAAACAGTCTTGTAGAGAAGGTTTAGCCTGAGAAACAGAAGTTTCTGTTCTCTTCACCTGTCTCTTGAATCTTAGAAAATAGTTAAAAAGCAAAAAAAAAACCTTGCAATTTGGCTGCTACTCCTCCTATTCAGCAGCAACCAGTTGATCAATCTGTCATCAGCTGGATAAAGTAGCAGTTACTTTAGGACTACCTTGCTAAATCAGGTAGTTGTGACGTAAGGAGTGGACTAATATTCCACTAAGACTCAAAGATGCAAAATATTCAAGACCAATGAGTAAACTTCTAATTTTTCTACTGCTTTTTTATCAATTTCTCATTAAGCATACCATCTTGAGGGTACTAATGGTGTATCCTTCACAGTTTCCAAAGCCCCATCCTTTTTCCCATGGCATTCTTCATGATGAGAGTCATAATTATCTAGAAAAGAAACTCAAAAGTTTTAGTATTGCTTCAATTTTCTTCACTTAGGCTTCCCATGTGACCCAGCTCTCTCACACTACTTCTGTAGACTACTTACTGGATAGATTTTACAAACACTTCAAGAAAAATAAATTAATACATAAGCAGGACAGTGCTATTAATCCTTTTGCTCAGGCAGTACCTGTAACCACAGATGCCACTAGCAGCTAGCACCTCTTTCTGATGTTCCTGAACACATGTTCAAGAAGCATGATTCTATCTGCTGCCTTGCACATATCAATCAGACTTTCCATCTTCCTCCAAACTACAATCCCAGCCACATCATCATTATCGCCTCCTCTCCACATACACTAAATTGTGTGGCCCATCAATTCCACAAAGGACAATTCCACCCACCTTTACCCCAACTGCATGAATCAATAAATATCTCTGTGGATATATGCATCTCTCTTGCTGCCTCAGTCCAAGCAAAGTGAACATTTGCATAAGTAAATGTTACAGAAGTAAATGTTTTGAGCATTATTGGAGGTACACATACTTCAGTCATGGACTGTCTAAAACAATGTACAAACTCCAGCACATCCTGAATACACAGCAAAAGTTTAACCTCAGTAGTTCTCTACTGATCTTAAATTTCCGCTTCAGCACAGACAAATGGCATTTCCTGTCACATTCACCTCAGCAACATAAAAATCCAAGCTCACTTCCAGTAGTTAGGTGAGGTCAGTATTTTGTTTTTGGAGTTGACCCTATTAACAGGCAGAAGTTAGGTTTTCTTAATGAGTGTATTCTCCAAAAATGCATCTCAACCACAGAGTAGAGAGAGTGTCACAGACACCAATTTGTCTCAAGCTTCCTGATTCTCCCAGCCCACAGCATTATTGGACAGTGCTTCAATCTTTTAAATTTTAAAGGCAAACTATGTCCCATTTCCAATTCTGTAGCCTTTCCCCTGAAGTTTCTAGCCTTATACCCACATACAGTCAGATGGCTGGAGCAGTACTTTCACCTTTGTAACCAAAAGGATCTTCCCTCCATTGTTTCCCATCTTGAAATTCCAATACAGCTCTGCTATGTCACTTTTCCTGAAAGGGACTGCAAATGACATGATCCAAGCAGTCTACCACCTTGCTTTCTAGCTTTCAACTTGTAACTATGTACTACTGACAGTCAGGACTCCGTCAATAAGTAAAATGAGATCACCCAGTAAAGTATCATCAGATCATCACCCAATTAGCATGTGCAACAAACATGCCTCATCGAAGTGAGCTCTGATCAACACTGTTAACCCAATGACTGAATGCAACCAACACAGACCAAGTGAGATTCTGATCAAACAGCACAATTACTAAGGAATTAAGTATTTCAGAATGCAACAGAACAAGATAGTTACCTGAGAGGACACCTTCAATCTCTTTTCCTAGATGGTCAACGGGAAAGGTTTTACCTTCTTTCTCTCTTTATTACTCCTCCAACCCAAAGTAACCTGTTTGACTGAATGTATTCTGTAGAATTCATAAATGAACCTTTGTATATGGACATCTGTCTCAACATCCTTTGTGGAATAACAACAAAATATCAAACAGCTCAGCACTGGGTCTTTGCCACGCTTCAGAAAATCCCCAAGATACTACGAAATTGAAAAATGCAAGGCAATTTTGGAAAAGAGTCATTCAGAACCAACTACCACAGACTATCAAAGACTATCTGCAAATGCAAGAAGGGTGCCTTTTTAACTCCACGTAACTTTTAACAATTGTGGCGGTGAGAAAGAAGCAAAAGCAGCTTCTCCTGTTTACCCACCTGAAAATGACTGACAGAAGACCTTGTCTTCATCTTCATCTGAAGAACAGGAAGACTGGCGTGATGAAGCTGGTTGCTTTCAAAAGGAAATAAAAAAAATTACACAAGCACACGGAAAAAGTCAGGTTATCAACGGCAATTAACAGACAGTTATTTAAAACAGTTTCTCTGCAAACCAGCTGTCAGACTCAACATGAAGTTTCTCCTCTCTCTGCTGGGTAGCTACACAAGGGTATAACCTCCATCAAAATGGAAATTATTGTTCATTCATTGAGTACATCGCTTTAAAAGGGGAAAACAGAACTCAGCAAATATTCAGACTGAACATACAAATGCCCAGCTTCCACAGGGGGGACAGACAGAAACAAAACAAAAACCAATCTGCTCATTCTCATGCCGATCTACCATCTTGACATCTGCAGTGAATACATCAGGTATCATAAAGTGAAGCATATTCTCTTTAAGAAACACTACTTCTTAAAGCAGAATCAGGTATACTGCACTATGTGAGTCCCGTAATCTTACATATAAAGCTGAAGTGTTGCAACAGAACACACCAGTTTAGACCTACATCCTCTCTCACTTTCACCTTTTTCTCTTTCCCACAATCGGATAAAATGAACACTACTTACTAGATCATTTTTTAAGATCAAATTTAAAGGACACTGGCCAAGAATTGTTTTCCACTTTGATTCCCAGGCTTCCTGTTTTCTGGAAATAGACTGACGCTTTGGCTCACAATGCCATTGCTCTCTTCTTAGACTGTAACACATAAACATGGAAAATGAAGGCAGCTCTTGGTAGCGATAACAATTCTACATTAAGAGGGAAAGTATTATGTGTTCTCCCTTATCCTGACAAACCTTTGATATGTATCAATTTATTCATGAATTTATGCATACACTAAGAATTGAAATTCACAACCAAAAAAGCTGCTGCTAGGTAGTCTTCGTGTTTCTCACTGGAGAACTGGAAAAACTGCACTAAAACATATAAACAATACAAACTTTCAACTTCCCTAGGCAGTTACAGATGAAAGTTTCAAAAATCTCAGAACTTATTAATGAAACAAGAAAAAAAAAAGGCAAAAATTATATCAGCAAGCAAATGATGTCCCAACAAGGACTAAATTATTAATGAAACAAAGGCAAAAAGTTGAAGTTACCAAGAGAAGAATCTCAATAAAAAGTCATAAAATAATTAAAACAAACACTAATTTCCCCAGAGGCACAAGAAAATGACTGAACCAACATGTTTTTGCTGTAACATTTTTCTAGAGAAGACTCCAGTAGACATGATCCTACCATTTAAGAACAAGCAATTAGAGAAAATTTTCGAACAATTACTTTCTTGTGTTCAAGTCCTGTAGTGCATTCTTGTAGGATGTAACTACATTCTCAATTCTGTGAAGTTCTTTTAATTCACACAGACAATGTTGATCTCTCAACATCATCAGGGCTTCATTTAACAACTGAATAACTGTTAGGAAATTCAGTTTTCCATCTTCATATAAATTTCCTGTACAAAACTTGAAGTAGAGAAAATAAAAAAAAATTAGTGAACAGTAGCAATATCAGAAAGTTATGTCTTCTATAATCAGAACCAGGACACTGCATACATTATACTTAGATTCAGGTCCTGATAGTTTCATTTTTCAACAAGTGTATTCTAGGTTAAAGCAATACAAGCCAAGAAAACTTCAACCAATGAGGTATGCCGTTTGAACACTGCCCCAAAAGATACAGCACAAACAACACTGATGCCATAACTGAACACCATATACTACACAGTGGAAACAAAAGCCAATTAGATGAAGCACTGGTTAAACCAGTCAACAGAATTTTAATGTTTGAACAACAAAAAAGTCAAGTAGTAATTAGGCAGACTTATCAATGTAGTTACTGAACTGAAAAAGTTAATGGGTTAGACAACAAATACAAAACAGCATTATAACCATAAGTAGTCTCTGCATATGAACTAGGCATATTTCATGCATCTTTCCACAACCATCTCTAATAATCCATGAAGTACTTGTTTAATTTTCTGAAATATTAATTGCATCCCAGAGGACTAAATGAAAGCAGTTTAGCAATTTAGCAAGGACAAAAACCACTTACTCCATGTATGTTACTTTCAACACTGTAAGTCAACAACCCTGGAATACTCAAAACAACATCAGTTCCATCTAGAATACATGGGTTAACACAGTCTTCAAGTACAGAATCCACAACTTCCTTTTCCTTTTTCAGAGAGGTAAGTGTTTCCACTATAAGTGTCCACATACCGCGGACCTTAATAGGAAAGGACAAAAACACTGTGTTAAAATGTTTGCCGTAATACCTATAATGACAGAGTATCAAAACAGCATGAAGGCAGATAAAGTGCTAGCATTATCACAGGTAGACAACTACAAATAACAGTATCTGACAGTAGGTGCTGCAGAAATGTTAGAATTCAACGCACTGCCACAGCAGGAACAAAATGCTCACCTTCTGAATTCTTTCAGTTGTGTCATTCTTGTTTTGGTCATTTTGTTTCATCCTATATGCACATGTAAAACAAAAGTTCAAGTGGACTACAGTGAAATTATAGTTCATATTTCATAAAACTGAGCACATCTCTTTCATACATCTTAACTCAGTTACAAGGAAAAACACTTACCTGCAAGACTGCTTCTGCATGACTGCATATGCAGACTTTGTCCGTGCTATTTCTCTAATTAAAACCCTAGGAAAAAATTTAACAGCTAGTACAGGCTTATCAGAATTGCTTAGTCACTAACCAATCATGTCCATTCCTTCCAAATCTACATACTGAGGCAGTTGTTTCTTATACCCAGCAATAATAACTAGGTTACTAGAAATATCTATTATCAATGTGAACTACAAACATATTCAGCAATTGTACAGTACCTAAATCCCTCACTTTCAAAATACCAGAAAACAGCATACTGGAGTACAAGCAGCTAGACCACAGAAGTTCTTCTGTCCAAGTGCTTTTATTGACATTTTAATCATGTAAAAACATAGTAGCCTGATTTTCAGAAACACGGGGGGCCTAAACCATGCTGCATTCAAAAGGATCTTCAGAGTTCTGATGCGTAGTCAAGAATGAAAAAATTAAGAATTACATTTTGAAGGGTATCACTCAAACGGTAAACAGCAGTAATATTTCCCAAACAAGGTCACAGGAGACACAGAATTACAGAAATTACAGAAGTTTAGGAGACTTTGACCTCTGGAAATTGTATTTTTGAGCCTTCCATTGAAAGCAGAGCCTTTAATTATGCTACTCATAGTCCTGTCAAACCAAGTCTTGAATATTTCCAAGAGTTGAGATTCCAATTCTGTGGGCAACCTTTATTGGTTTAATTGTTCTCACAAGAGATTTTTTTAAATCTAGATGGAGTCTTCCCCTAAACACCTTGTGTCTGTTGTCCTGTCCTGTCAGGACACTTCCTTGTGAAGAGTACCTCCATGTTCTCTACAACTACTTTTTAGATACTGAAACTCTGATTAAACCCCTAGCATTGCCTTTTTCACGCTAAACAAACCAAATTTCTACAGCTTTTACCCACACACTTCACACTCTGCAACCCTCTACTCCACTGTGGTTCTCTGCTAGTATCTTTCCCACCTTTCACTCCCTACCTTCAAGTGGGCTAATCAAAACTGAACAGTGGCATTAAGCCGTATCTTCATTCCATCACATTCCATATCTTGCTATACTGTCCTAATCAGGCTGGTTCCTTTTTGTACCTGTTTCTTTTTTGACTTAAGGAGATGGACCACACATGAGTTTCAGCAAGGATCTCTGAAAGTATCCTATCACTCATGAGCTTTCCTGCTTTCCACAGGATACCTCCTACAGTTGCCTGGGCCAGTGGAAATATGCTCAAATTAAAAGGCCAGAGTCATCAGTTTTCCTCGTCTTCCTCACACCCCTTTGGATTTAAAGTTCTACAGTCTTGGCTGCAGGGACCATAAGAGCCCTGTAACATCTCCAGAGAAGAAGTTTCTCTCATTTACACACAGTGAGGTCAAAAGATTACTGCTCCTACTCAGCACTCAGTGATTGCATTACGAAGTCATCCTCTTGGTACTCCCGTTTCCTACATTGCTAATGCACCACTGAACTACTCTCCCAGCAAATACCAGAGTAAGCTGAAGTTCTCTGTAAGAATCAAGGCCAGAAGAAACTCACCATGAGGTCTCCCTGGATGCTAAACCCTCATCCAAAGGCATGAAACATGACCAGTCCTCTTGTATGGAGCTATACTACATGCACTGACACTGCCTACAGTGTAACCCCTCACCCTTTTCCGCTGTCTACTAAACAACTGACAGCTGTCCATGACAGTGCTCCAGTCATGTAAGCTATTCCACAAAAATTCTGTAAATTCTGCTGATACATAACTCTGTGCCTGCACAGAAAGTTCCAGGTCTTGATACTTCTAAAGCTGAGAATGTTTACCATAAACAAGAGCTAAGAACAGCATACTTTTTGGAAAATAATTAAGGTTTAAGTAAATAAAATGTGTCTCAAAGTGACTAAACAAAACCAAATGTTTCATCCTGAGAATATTATATTTTAGGATATGACCCTTCAAAGGAAATCATACTGCTGTACATAGAATTCCTGACCATTTTAATGCCCAAGTAACATATAGCATCTTCTAAATGATTCATTTTTTTAGACTGCTATGCTTCACAAGAGATCTACAAGCAGTAGAACTGTCGATGAAAGAAGGTAAAGGACGAAAATATGGGAGAAGGTCAACAGTCTGAGTTCTGTGATGTACAGCATATATACCTTTCAAAACCTTTTAAAAAGACATACACATAAGTCAGCTTTTACAAAAAGACACACTTTCTTTTATTGCATTACTTACCATGCTTTTTCCCTATATTCTTGAATAACAAAGTCTTCCCTTTGAAGAATTTGCAGCAGTTTATTGTATGCGACTCTATGTCTTGCTTTTGCTATGTACATATCCTCAGGTCTCCACATTACAGCTTCAGCAGAAGGTACACCAGTGCCTAAATAGAAGTCAGTGTTTGGATAACATCATTTGCTTTCAAAAAATGGACAACTTCCTAATCTACCTAGATCAAATTGCAAGAATCACAAATCAAGATGCTCATTTTTACCTGGACTGAAAGAGAGTATGCAGGGTACTGCCTCTTTTGCCTTTTTTTCTGTTGTGTACATCTTCATTCCCTCACTCTCACTCCATTTCTATATTCTTTAGGTTAGAGTAATACAAGATGCATGAAACAGACAGATCTGATCCTTCAGAATTCCTCAAGTTATGAGAAAGAAAATAGTGTAGCCGTCCAATACTTTTGGACCAAACCATAGCTTGTGTGGGTAATGGTGCAGAACATTGCACAAGTGAACCTTGGAACAAGACCCATAAAGCAATAGAGAGCAAAACCATCTGCATTGTTCTATCGGCAGTAGCTCAATGCAAAGGCACAGAACCCTGTGAAAAACTCTGACCTGAGCAGCCACTAAGAACTACTTAAAGCTCCTGTCATATATTAAAGACTTGATATATTTACAAACATAACAAATGAAGCATTTTTATAGTCTCATACAGCTTACCTACAGAGAGCTTTTTCATGTTCTCAATCATTACGTATCTTGCAAATTGGCAGGTCAGGTGAACAAATTTAGCACCACCAGGACAAATCAGTGTGGAAGGCGTAATTTGTGGAAGACATACATTCTTTTGCTTCTAGAAAAGTACAACCATTTTAAATGCAAAACTTTAAAAAGCTTGCCTTACATTTTAGACCCTTTCCCATATACAAGAAAATACTATTAATAAAGCTTTTCATGCATGTGAATCAGCTTTCACAGTAATAAACATCTTCCCAGGCAACTTAAACAAATGACCCTCAAGCAGAAGGAAGTTATTCTCACCTAGGGCTAAGAGACTCTTTAGACTTCCATTTAATCAAATATTGTTACCCCAAAGCAAGCTACAGCAGTTTTAAGACCCAACTAGGTCTCTGTCTTCTAAATTCCCCAATGCCAAAATCTTTTCTTCAAGGAAGTCCAAGATAAACTATATGAAAGAATATGCAAGGCAAAACTGAATTATTTGATTAAAAAAATTCTTATTTAAAACTCTGATATAAAACAATTCCCTCAAAAAAAAACAAAAAAAAAGAAAAAAAAAAAAGAAAAAAAAAAAGTAAGGTCACAGTAACCAGTAGAGCATCAACTTCCACTTTTTGTAATACTCACCGAAATTTCTCTTAGCCACAGACAGCAATGCTTCCTAAATCTAGGACTTGATAGATTTCTCAATCCAGATGTCCTTCTCATTTAAAAAGGATGAGGAAGAAGGAAAAAAAAGAAAAAGCTATTTCAAAGCATGTTCAAATATTCAGATACCTAATTAACCACTGTAAAAACAAGACTAAGACACAGATTTCTTATTGATGCCCAGCCAGAAAATGAGGGACATATACCCTAGACCAAGAATAGATAAAAGTTTGTTAAATGACAATGTTTTCTTTCCATAAGTTAATCACAGATTATTTCAGAGAGAGGTCTGTCTGCAGCCCTTTCTAACTTGGGACAAGGGAAGAAGGAAAAAAAAAAGAGGCCAGAACCCTGACTATTTTCATATGACTGGTCTTCCTCCTGCCATGTCTTCAAATGCATATGCTGAAACAGCTCTGCTATACAAAGAAAACCATTAAAGAACACAGGGTTCTTGCCATGTTGAAGGTCCTGGCAATAATCCATAAGTGGCAAATATTCTTTGTTTGGTCAGAAAGAATGGGACAGGTAGATTACTTATCAGCCATTAAAATTTATATCAAAGCTGCCAAGTAACAGATAGTATCAGAAACAACTAAATACAGCAAGGTTTCGGACCGATTAAAATTGATTGACTGATTTGTGATCAAAAGGAAACAAATTCTCTGACTGTATGCTCTTCTTCCGAATTATTCCCCAAGAAACCACTTCCTTCCCCTCCAGCAACTGTATATAACATATTCGTAACTAAAGGCATAGCAGTAACCTCAGAAGCCAAATACTTACTTGAAAATTCTTCTTGCACGATGCTTATCCAGCTTAGTAAACAAGAAACGGGCAACAACAGTAAACGCCTTGTTGTTTGGTTTAGCAAACATATCCCTAATACACAAATAAACAGCCACATCAGAAACAGTTATGGTGACAAATTAACAGATATTCTTCCTGGCTGCTAAAGACTACAAAGCAGTGTTACGTTACAGAGAAATTAATTGAATGCTTTATTTCCTATGTAAAAATATACACCCTTCATCGTATTAAATACGGGTGAAATCCAGGGCTACAACAAAAACAGTGTGGCCAGCAGGTCGAAGGTGGAGATTCTGCCCCTCTGCTCTGCTCTTGTGAAACCGCCACCTGGAGGGCTGCATTCAGGACATGGAACTCTTGAAGCAAGTCCAGAGAAGGGGCACGAAGTTGAAAAGGAAACTGGAGCACCTCCTCTACAAAGACTGAGACAATTGGAAGAGAAGAGAAGGTTACACGAAGACCTTATAGCAACCCTACAGTATGTGAAGGGGGCCTCCAGGGGAGCTGGAGAGGGACTCTTCGTCAGGAATTGTAGTGACACAACAAGGAATAATAGGTACAAGTTGAAAGAGGGAAAATTTAGATTCGATATTAGGGAAAAAAAGTCTTTATTGTGACAATAGTGAGGCGCTGGAACAGGTTGCCCA
Organism: Picathartes gymnocephalus; assembly: GCA_013390045.1. Lineage (NCBI taxonomy): Eukaryota > Metazoa > Chordata > Aves > Passeriformes > Picathartidae > Picathartes > Picathartes gymnocephalus. The sequence goes on from WEKY01027678.1 coordinate 16,066, forward strand.
GGGAGGCGGCGGATGCCCCGAGCGGGTAAGGCCTTGAGCAACCTGGTCTACTGGGAGATGTCCCGGCCTACGGCGCGGTCGGGCGGGGATCTGCGTGATGTTTTAAGCTCCATTCCAACCCCCTACCAATCGATGCCACGAAACAATTCCGTCAAGAGCGTTATCTTTCAAGGCAAGTTTTCAAAACACACGCCAGGGAGCCACTCACCTCGCCTTCCCCACAGGACTGTGCTGGGAAGCAGTTCTAACCATTCCTGTTAGTACCGCTTCAGACAGTCTGAGATAATGTGGACTGCAGCGGCACTGCGGGCATTTGCCGGGCGCTACATGTCGCCAGGGGCACCGGGCCCCTCGGCGTCCATGGCGAGACGCTCCCGCCTCGCGCTCCCGGGTGAGACCTGCGGCGCCGCTCGGATCCTCCGCCTCCGCCCTTCCCCGGATCTCCCTACCACTAACCTTCCTAGTCGTACGTCATGGTGGCATTTCGGGTGGAAACCCAAGGCCAGCAAACAGAGCCAGAGGTGATCGCTCTCCCAACTGCTGCCCATGGCAGCTCTCGGCACCGGGCGGGCAGCGAACGACTCCCACCCCTCACAGCCGCGCCATCTTCCCGAGCCCGCCAAAAACTCCCGCGCGCGGGCCCGCCCACGCCACGCCCCCACCCTCGCGAGACTTCCCGCCCGCCATCGGCGCCCGAAAATGAGACGTGCTGCCTCACGGGAGGTGTAGTCCGGGGGTCGGCATCCTTCCAGAGGGCCCTTCAATTTAAATAGGGCTTTTGTAATCGGATTGCAGAAATTACGTGAGGAAAAAAACCCAAACCCAAACAAGAAAAACTCGCACCGGCAGGCGGTCTGTGCGGTTCAAACTTTTATTCCAAGGCATGTCTGAGCAGACTTCCAGGGCCTGACAACGCCAAGTGTCCCAGGATGAGTGCGCAGCAGTGTCCCCGAGGCCGCAGCGGCGCGGCCCTCTGCCGCAACTCCCGTGACTGCCCACCAGTTACACCGGCGAGTCGGAGAGCCGCCTGCGACCGCAGTTCGGCCTAGTCCTCGGAAAGAAATGTTAACAATGCCTCCAGTCCCGTTCCCACTCTCCCCAACTCCTACAGGAGTTACTGTGTGCGAGCAAATGCGGACTCACGAGCCCTTAGCAAGTAACTGATTTTTATTAAAACATTTTTTAAAAATCACTGTCACCAGAACTCTCCTTACATTCAATTCCCTTTTTTTTCCAAATTTTCTTTTGTCCGAAGTCTTTATCTCTTTAGTTTCTATTTTCCCTATCTTTTTAAAGTCTCTTCCCCTTTCCTTTTTCAAATGCTATCCTTATACTCAAAACACTTTAATATTGAAGGATTTACACTCCCTTTTAGTCTCAGGCGCCACAACTGATAACATCATGACGGCCAAAATATTTGCACACAGAAGGCATGTGGAAAGAAAGGAAGTCCTTTTGTGCATAAAGCACTCCTGCCAAAGGAAACCTCTAAGCGTCTAAGCTCTGTAGGTGCAGAGCCTAACAAAAGGACCTGAGAAAATCTGAGATAGACAAAGTCTCTTACCCCTTCCAGCAGCAAAGAGGTAGATGCAGCACTGCTTTTCACGTAGACTGAAAGGGGAAATTTTGTGGGCAAATCCTCATCAACTCCTTTAGTTGGCAGCCCTTTATGCAAAGCACTGGGGTGTTCTCATGGCTGCTACCAGCAGGAGAACAAATCATCAGCAAAGATCAGATTAGTTGGATACACTGGTTAGGCTATACCTGGCTTGTAGAATAGGAGCCTGACACCCATGCTAACCAATTAATGTAGCGTGCATTCCTTACATTGAAAAACCCAGATTTTTGATGCAACTAAGTGAAACAGTACTGATTTTAAAAAAAAAAAATATCCCCATAATCCCTAAACTAGGCAGGTTCAGCTTTAAAAAGGAGAAATCTAAATTAAACATGGCAAAGGTACATTGTATCAAAAAGACATTTTTATGCTTCTCTATTCAGCTCTTTGCCCTGTAGTGTAAGGGCCATTTGTGCGTGAAAAGTCCTGTTGATCCTCTTCATCCAAATCCAAAATGTCCGGGACATCATCTGACTCTGAAGACAGGTCTGTAATAGTGAAATCTGGAACCTGTATAGGAATGAAATTTCAATAAATTTAAAAGTAAAACTAAACAAATTTCTGCAGTACTCCTTCACTGAAGACAGGACACAAAGATGCTCAGCACCTCTAGAAATCAGACCAAACATCCTGATTACAGAATGAAATATGCTCAAACACATAGGAAACACAAACCACTAAGATCAAATAGTACACAAGATGGAAATCAGTTGCTTAGAACATAAGATTTTATACTAGAGATAGAAAAGAGCTGAACGTAGTGGATTGAATTTAGTGAAAGTGGTGACTGGAAAATTAAGAAAGGAGCTTTTTAAACTAGTTTTTCCTTTCTTCTTTTCACAGAAGCAATGGCCTATACAAAGTAATCTGCCCTGAGAAGATTGATACGGATTGCTGTGTTGCTCTGCCTGCCTACTGCACCAAAACTTTTCTGACGAAACAAATACCTGGATATGCAATCTCACTTTGGCCTCTGTTTTAACTGCATGTATAGTATTCTGTACTGCTAAGCAGCACGGGGTTTCAGGAATTCCCAGAGAGATATCAGTGGATACATGGATGTTACAGACTTCTAAAAATGTTGGCTAAGACACTTAGAAGCTTAAGTCCCAACCCTTAAGTCCCCTTAGCAGGACTTAGATTACTTAGGCATTTCTGAAAAATGGGATAAAATTAAGCAATTTACTAATAAGTTTTTTACCCCAAGTGAAAAATACTCAAATCTGTAATTTGATTTATGGTTAGTTTTAATGTTGGTGATGTGACATTCTTGGAGCCAGACACAGAATCAGCAAATAACTACTGCTGCATTTTGACAGGACTTTGGTTCTGCATGTTCAAAGCAACAGCAACTTGTACGCATTTCTGTAACTTAAGCTCAGCACTGACTGAAGAGGCATTTTTAATGCATTTCCAAACTGCAAAACACCTTATGATTTAATGAAAGACAGTAAGCAAGAAAAATCTATGCTTTGCCTGCTATGAAGACAGGTTCCGAAGGGCAGACAATACATCAAATAAAGGGACTACTGCTTTAGCTACCAGGTTGTACATAACACAGAAGCATGTTAATTTACTGTTTCTTACACACTAGGTAATAATTGGACACAAGGGATCTTTGAAATACCAATTATTTACTAAAACTGATCTTTAGAAGAACTTGAGTAGCATGTGACTAACTAGGCATTACTGTGAATACCATGAAATGTGTGGACCACTTTGAGAACTTAAGCTTGATCAAAATAAGATCAGTAATTTTTGCTTCCCAGAAGATCAAAAGGCACTACAAATGCAGGAAACACATCTTTCTACCAGCCAGAATTATCTTGCATCTTTCTGCTTATGGAATTTTTACTAAAACTCTTATTACTGCACTTAGATAAAGTAACAAGTTTCCCCATTATCAGTACATTATATACTGCAGTACAAATACAGGTATCCTAACAAGACTAAGTAGTGCATATGCAGTTTTTAAGAATGTGCCCAAACGGATGGTTATATGTATTTACACTGACCAGGACATATCCATGTTCAGTAAGTGTGTCTGACTAGTGAGAATTTTCTCTATCATACATTTAAGAGGTTTTTATTACTTATATCAATTTTGTTCTTAGTGACAACAGAGTAATTGCTCAAATTTAAGTTTTTGCTTTCTTCATCTCCTTAATGCACGCAGTAGAAGAACTTGACTCCTTCAATGTAATGGTAAGGTTTTGATAGCCATGAAAGAACTTCATATTGGAGTATATCTCAGCATGAGTAAAACAGACTAGATGTCAGTATGACTCACCTCAGTTTTGACCATGCTAAATTATATTAGAACCACATATTCCGACATCTGCATCAGTCTAACTAAACCTGTGCGAAGCCCTTGGTGTTATTGGATTGCTTATGTAAAAGACCTTCGCTTCCACACCACTTTTCACAGTTGACTCACTGCTTTCTTTCAATTTTCTATCAATTCTTACTCTTTTATTGCAAGGGCAGATATAACTCTTCTTCATGCAATTTCTCTGTATGATTCAGTAAATCATTTGCAAAGATATAATACTTGCAAAATCCCCACATAGAACAGTGCAAAAAAATACTTTGGCATTTTGCTGTCTTCATATACAAATGTTAATGTCAATACTAACACTAACAATTTCAACCCGTTTTCTTCTTGCTAACTTTTTACAACTGAGCCACTAGCATTTTGACACAGCGTTCTCATTTTGTGAATTTCCAGAACAAGCGCTTATTTTTAGTCATCAGAGACTGTATTATCCAAAAGAAATAAAATTGCCATGAATTGCCAATAAATGAAAAGAAATTCATTTAACAAAACACTGTGCACAATACCTCCAGCAAGCTGCTGCATGCAAGACTCTCTGATCATGCAAATTACTAACTGAGCATGCTTAAAAATCAGTTCAGTTCAATTTCCTCTTTTTAATTAGAGGGTTTAGAAAAGCTCTCTGGTGGCAGTTACTGCTTTTTTTAAATAATGAGAAATAATTCATCAGTTGTTCTCAAATCCTTTCACCTATTTTACTAGCTATAAAATATTACCCTAAGTTGAATTCTGGAAAAGATTATTGCAAAAATAATAATCTTGAAGAATAGGAGACATTTCAAAAGTTTTACACCTTTCTTTAGATTGAGGAAAATTAGCTGCAACTCCAGTTGCATTGGCTTTGACCAATGCTATCAATATGTTTGCAAAATTTGCATACCATATGGAGCTATTTACAAATGTTTATATTGAATGCTTTTGTAAAAAATTATTGTCAGCAATGATAGATAATAGTTCTGTTAAATGCACCTGAGAAGAGGAAGTGTCAACTAGGATGAACAATTTTTGAGTGATCTCTAAAAGAGAAAAAGTGATTTTATCAATTCTACATAAACCCTAAATAACCTTACAAGTGATAATGATGTTAGTATTCTAACCTTTACCATCCCAGGTTAGGTTTTGTGTGACTAGCAGCCTTTGACATTGTTCCATTTAATCTAGTTCACCTGCCTTGCTGAAAATAGTTGAATCATCTACTTCCTATCATTTTCAACACATCTGGTCTTACCTTTTTTAAAAGGTTCCAGAGAAACCTCACAGTTTTCTAGCCCAAGCTCTATCCTCAAACGTTATTTTGGAGTAAGAGGAAGCAAGCTTCTGTGCAGTGCAGCTGAGCTGTTTAATACATGCAGTTAGAGAGAAACAGATGGCACTATCTCAGGCTTCCCTTCTTTTTTTGTGAGGAAGCACCTCAGCTTCAGTCAAAAACAACAGTGGCAAAAAAAAAACAACAAATAAGACTTTGGAAAGCATCACTCTTGCCTCCAGTGGACATATTAATAGTCACTCTCTCTAGCTGCATTAGAGAAAAATCCCAAGTTCTGTCTGTAGAGCTGCAGCTAGACTGGAATGTGCTATGCTCTATTACCTGCAATAAGATATCCATGCAAGTACAGTTGCAAATAATTTTAAACATTCAATGGTCTCCTTATTAGCAGAGTCTAATAATCTTAATCAAAGAACTTTAATCTATATAAAAAAATCAGGAACATAGCAATTTGCTGCTATTCAGCCATCTCTTCCATTAGGGAAAAGTTCCTAATTCTG
>WEKY01027685.1:210-25581 GCA_013390045.1 Picathartes gymnocephalus
ACTCCAGGTGGGGTCTCAGCAGAGCTGAGCACCTTCTTCAACTTGCTGGTCATGTTTCTCATGATGCAATCCAGGACATGGTTGGCTTTCTGGGCTAACCAAGTAATGAAAAAATTATTTTTAGGAATAGTGCTGTTTGGATGGTGTCTTTTTAGTTGTTGTCGTTTCTTCTTACAGGAAAAGCAAGCAAGCAAGTTCCCAAATTATGGAGCTAGTGCATTTTCCATTTAAAAAACACCCTGCATTGATACCGTCATCAGATATTTCCCTTTCACAGGCCACTTGATGTATTATTTTCTGGTTTGCTCATTGACTGTTTGGTCCCATAAGCTAAATTAAGCAAGGAGCCACAGCAGGGTTTGCAATACTGGGCCTCTATTGTATCCTTCCAGTGCTTTGTGCCTCAGGCCCAATTGAGTATTACCAACCACTCAAGCATACACCTTTGACACATTAAATGCATGTTTGGATGTAGCCTGTTAGTGAAATGCGATGTCCCCAGCAGTTTTGTTTGGATGATTATATTATTGCTAATTAACAGAAAATGTCATGACTTTTGGAATAGAATTGTTTGTGCAATGAGTTATTTACTCTGAGAAATTCTCACATGTAAAAAGATGAGGAAATTATACAGGGGAGAATGGGAGGAATGCTTGGGATTGCCACGGGGTTCTCAGAAGCTTGAGTCTCATTGGCATCAGTGGAACATAGCCAAAACCACTCCTAGTTATGTGACTCACTCATATACCTCTAAAATCATCCACGTTCACCACTCTTTAAATGCTCCTCATCATTTGCTCAGATGCACTTTGGGTTTTAGTTAGTGTCAGGAGAAATAAAATTTCATTCAGCTAACCTACCAGCAAAATGTAATAGCTGGAAGGCGGCAATCTTGCTGATAACATTAAAAGGCTACTAGATATTTTTTAAAAAAACAATGAAAAATCCCTGGCTGCTCTGCCTCCATGTTTCTGTCAGACTCATTTACATAATGGTTTAGAGCATTATGTAATTCAAATCAAATCACTGTCAGTCAGCACCAGGATCCATTGCATCTTTCCCATGGAGCTATGCCGAGTGGCTGAAGTAAACTTCTTTGAAAGGAATGGCAGAAATCAAATAACTCTGTCTCTCTGACTCCAGGGGTCTGACCCACTGCCTATTGCAGTCACACAAAATATTCTCCTTGACTGACATGAGCTGAGGATTGCACCCCCAGAACCCATGTAAGCTCTTAACTCTGATTCCTAAACTTGGCAAACAAACCCCGGCGGTTTTCAATCGCAAACAGGCAGAATATCCCTCCTCTCTGAACAGCAATAATCTCTCTCTGCCCCTCGGGGGGGCAAGGGGGTGAAATCTCTTCCATCAGAGTAGAAGAGCCACCAGCTTTATCCAAATAGTGCTGTCAAATTTACAGTGAATCAAATCTTCAATATATCCCAGCAAGCATCAACTCCCTGATGGATTCCCTGTTGTCCTTCCTGAGTCTCTATCGCTATTACCAGGAAAGATAATTTTGCCAGTGCACTTCTAAATCTGGGCCTTTTTAATTTTTTCTCCTTTGTATTTTGTTGCCAAAGCAGTGAAAATGTTTGCCAGTAGCTGGGGCTCCACTGACACCAAACACTATCAAAAAGCCACAGACCTTGCCACAGACCCTGCACCCTTGTCCAGGGACACCCACCATCATAGACAGAGATGCTTTGCATGGAACAAAGAGGAGAATAAAGCAGCAGTGACAAAATCTCACAGAACTGGTGTGAATGTCATTTGAGAGTTACTGCTGTGGGCAAGGACAGGTTTGTGGAAAGGTCATGTTTGTTTGGAATAAAGTAGGTGGGAGGATGAGATGATTTTCTTGGCTAAGGCATAGAAGAGGAGTAGAGGTAGAGAAGGATGGGAAGCTGAGTATGTTGTAGGTGTATGGATAGGGTGGAGTTTAGAGAAGGAAGTGGTTGTGGAGCAAAGTGCTGTTGCAGGCTGGCAGGACTTGCTGTTTCACCTCATATCAGCCAGAGTCGGGAGGGGCACCTGCCACCTCCCACAGCTTAAGTTTGTGTGGTTTGTGTCTGCCTCCCCCAGCCTTTCACTTCCAATTTTTTCCTGACCCTTCACCTCAGTCTCCTTTTGTTGCTATCACTTGAAAGAAGGAAAACCTAAATCACTCTATTCACTATTAAAAATGAAGTTTAGTTGTTATGTCATGTCTGTCTCTTAATTCAGTGCTACCATTGTGAAAGAGGCCCTGGCTTTGCTTACAGAGTTTCATCCATCTCTCTTAATGTACACATGTCAGTTCTGATGATTGGCTTTTATGAGTCTGTTTGTTTTCTGCTGATGAAATGTGTCTCCATAGCTTAGATGGGAGGGGATCAGGAAAGCCTTACCTATAGCTGTGGCAATACATCAGACAGCTTCCCAGACGTGGCTCCTTCTTCCCTAGAAGCATGCAGCCAAGATTTTGCTGTCTAGCCTAAAGCTGCCTTCTTTCTGTGGCATAACCATCCCATAATGGCACCAGAATATATTTTAATAGCTGTTTTACAGCTTCCTATATCCATCTTTATGTCTTTACAAAACACTCCTTGAATAAAATGGACCATTTTGATATATTTTATTCATGTGAGCATTCAGAGCACCTGGTAGTGCAAGCACTGTGTATAATGTTTGGCACAACATGGAGTTCTCCTGTAGATTTCTTATTTCTTGTTCAAAAGCTAGTGACTGCATCCTGAGCTGAAAACATCCCTCTTTCTTGGTAGCTCTTTCCAAGCTCTGTTGGTTCAGGCTAGCAAAGGAGAAATCTTTCCCTGGATCTAAAGGTTGTATAGTTTATAGTAAAATAACTTTGAGGCCAATTTCTAGTTAACTAAAATAGACAATAAAACCTGTTGGGTGCAAAGAATTATAATTCTCAGCAAAATATAGAGATGTGCACTGGTAACTATGATGTTCTTCTTCCCTCTTGCTGATTTATGTCATTTGGTTGCAGCATAATTTGAAATAAAAACACCTGCAACAAAAGCAGAATATTTTTAGCTCACTAAAATTATGTATTTTATCATAAGAGAAGACTTAGTGCCAGCATTTAATTCTTGGCATAACATTTGTCATCCCCAAATACCCTTTCAATATTGGGATGAAATCTTCTGAATTCATTTCCTTTTAGCACATGTTGGCTTTCTGAAGACTTTATTTTTTCAATAAATCTTTGGCAATGTCAGAATGCCATGATTCTGATGAGTGAGGAGCCAGCAAAACCCATTAAACTGGATTTAAAAGAAGATACTGTATAGGCAGAGCTGGTGGTGACGAAAGACTTGTGGGTCTGTGACTCTGAAGTTTTGTTTTGGACATTTTGTGCAGTTTTGGTTTGGTTTTTTCCCAACAATGTGAATGCAATGAGTTCTCTTGCATATTTATTTCTGCCCCTGGTCAGCACCCATGGTGAACAACAGGGCTTGTTTTGGGAAATGTGTTATGCAGTGTGATAACAACCTGCGGGTTTGCCTTGTGACCGGGCAGGAAGGGGAAATCTGGCTCACATCTCCTCCTATGTCAGCTTGGGCAGGTTTCAACACTGTGCTTTGCCTAGGAGAACTTCAAGAGCTAAACACTTCAGCCATTTCCATCAGATTTTTGTGGAATACAAAGGTTTTCCCCTGCAGACCAGCCACAGGAGCCTGCCTGGTCCCCACCAGGCACTGGATTCTCCAGCAGCCCTTTTTGCACCTTCTCCTTGGAGCTCACCTAACGAGATGTTTCTGGACGAACAGGCATTTGCAGATTGCCTTCACAGGGTGCAAAAAGCTCAGGGTTTGCCAGCTCCCTGCAAGCTTGGTTACCTTCTAGGCCATTAGTTTAATACCTCAATTACACACTATCTGGTGTTCATGCTCTGGTGTGAGGGTGCTCTTTTAAATGAAAACATTTCTAGCCAAATATTCGAGGTCCTAAGTGATCAATTCCCCAGGTGTGACTTCCCTGAGCAGAGCTCTGCTGATTTATGGCAGCTGGAGACGTGGCTGATTGTATGTGTTAAGAACATGTGCTACAAAAACAAGCATTGTTTGTGGTCTTGAAAAAATTAAGCCTGTTGGAGGAAAAAGAAGCAAACCAAATATCAACTTAAACAGAAGTAATGAGTGCGCTGTGTAAAATTTCAAGGACTGTCTTGATGTGAGCACATAGGCCCTCAAAGTGTGTGCTAACAGCTACTGAAATTTTTCAGTTAAGAGAGAATTTCCTGTGACACCTCCTCACTGTGGTATAAATATAAATGGATTAAGTCTCAAAAGGTTGTTTGTTTGTTTGTTGTCAGTAAAATTATGAAAAGTGTCTCAGTCACCTAGACTCCTTTAGCTTCTTGCCCTTTCTACGAAAAGTCTTTATTCGATCTGAATTAAAAACAGGAGTTCTCTGTGAAGCCATTACTACATGGTTGCAATAAAACTTCCATGTGATCCCATATCAACTTGTAGTCTTTTAAAATCTGATTAAATGTTTGTGTATATGTGCAAATTTACACATATGAATTTATTAATCTAGACCAGTGACATTAAATTAGATGTGTCATTGCTCTGTTCTTTACTTCCCTAGCTTATTATCCTCATGTTTTGCTGTGCTCTGCAGGTCAAAGGAAAATGCCAAAGAGATTATATGGAAAAGGAGTGTGTGGGGGGAAGGATGACTGTGTTCCATGTAGTCTCAAACACTGAAAAGAAACCCATCCACATGACCATTCTTGTTACCACAGCAGTTAGGAACGCAAAATCTTTATATAATCACAAACATTTGTTAAACAAAAGGAGAATTTAGGGCTCCAGATTGGTATTTTGTAAGAGTTTGGGCTAGCAGAACTACAGAGGGAACATCCCTCTGCCCAACTCCTGGTCTGCAGTAGCTTCCTGAGTGGCATCGTGGAAATCAGCAATTGAGCAGAGTCCTACTCAAGATGAGCATGGCTGATGCCTTTAGCCTGTAAAAGACTCTCTCACAACATTGATCTTCCAGTTTGGTTCCTTTACTACCATTGCCAGGTGTCTGAAATATAAGCTCATGAGTCCTGGATACAACAGAGGGACTTGCAGGGCATGCAGGTGATGTTCTGAGAACCTGAAGGATATTTTGAACTGGAGTGGCTGAAACCCATGACAGTGTGGTTAAAACTGCAAGGGAAAACAGCATTTATCTTTCTGAATAAATACAGGTGCTAGCAATGCCTAATTTGTTTGTACTGCTCTCACTTCTTGCCACGCCAAAGAAAGAATTCATCTTGGGGCTTTATTTTCATATGCACGTTCTGTTTACATAAACCGGTATGTTTTATCAGCAGCAGCCGACGCTAACTGACAAAGCAAGAGGGAAATTTTCATTCTGTGCATGGTGATATCACAGAAACAATGTGTTTGAAGCCTTGTACTTCAAAAATATGCCTGTGAGGAATGGAAAAATCCAGGCTCATATTGTAAAAACGTGAGTCACAACAGCTATTATCTCTTAAGAAATGGCATTCCAGCTCTTTGATTCAGTCATTGATGATTTCCCTTTTTAACTTGTGGTGCTTTCTTACCCTTTTAAGAAACATCTGGGCTAACCCTGGCTATTTGTAGAAACGTTTGCAATTCACAAATTAAAAAAAATTAGACATAGAAAGGACCCGTGAAATTATCTCGTCCATTTCCTGAAAGCATATGAAATTGAAAAAGAATTGTATTAAATATATAGATATTAAAATGTGGAACTTAACTTATATACAATATGAAGACAAAACATGTCATGAATTTTCAACTTTCAACTTTTTTTTAAAAAAAGAAAAATCAAATAGATGACTACCAAAAGCTCTAATGAAGTTTGTGTAGGATTTTCCAGTTCTTTCTAGGCAGCTACCTTTCTGGAATTTGCAGATAAAATCGAAAAGATCTGGTTTTGTCCAGTTTGATTTTGATTCAATTTTCAAATAAGAGAGCTTTAAGCAAAAATAATTCCCTTTAGAAAAAAATAATTAAAACTTCTGATGTTGATTAGGTTTTTTTTGGCTATTCTATCTCCCTCACCATCCCCTATACTTTTGTTTCTCTTTTCAAAAAACATTGAGTAGTTTTGTTGCTAGAATAGCTTCTCTTGGAAGTGTTTAAGGAAGTCTGAGACTGTAAGGACAAAGCACACAACAACAGAGGATGGGTTTTTTCAGACTGGGAAGAGTGTTAAAATAGGACAAGCATAAGTAACCTTTCTTGTATGCACCCAGTTTCTGCAGTTAAGGGATTTTCTCAGAGGCAGAACTTTTAAAACTATTTATGGACCTTCGACCCCTGGTTTTGTCTTGTGGCTTTGTAGGTCCTTGTGATTTGTAGTCTACAAGTTTCACAGGATGACTTTGCACCACATGGAAAGTGGCTCCAGTGGTTGTTTCAAACCTGCTGCTCTGTGATTTTATTTGAAGTTTCTCCATTCTCGTATTATTGGAAAGAGCAAAGAGTCATTCCCCATTCACTGCCTTCACAGAGCTCATGATCATCTGGACCTCAACTAACAGCCCACAATGTTCTCCTCCCTGGTTTAGAGACCTCGTCTGTGCCCTTCCTGCAGTACTGATCAGCCACTGGCTTTTGTTGTCCCCTTCAGCTCTGAGACAGGTTTTGTTCTGGAGAAACAAGAAATGGAAAGGACAAAAAACTCGGAGAATTCTCTGGCCACCTGTACTGATGTCATTTATAGAAAGTGAAATTCAATTTGCTTGCACTGGTGCTGAGTCACAAAGTGTTGAGCATAAGGAACTCAATTTGTGGGAAAGCTTCTAATTTCCTAGTTTTCAGGAGGAAAGGGATAAAACAAATGACATGGAGGGGAGAAGGGAAAGGAATAAAAACAACAAATCTGAGAATAAATCTAACAAAAGAAGAACGTCAGAATACCCCAAACTCCAGGAAGGATAATTCATTTTAGCCCTGCTTGTTCAAACCAGCAGTATTGCAGAGCATAATGTACAAGCTTCAGTAAATCATTCCTGTGTGATAGACTGTGATCAATGACAATTTAATGAATTCATTTTAAAATGAAGTCAGAATAGGAGAAACAGTGGTTATTTGAAAGTGTCCTTTACTCAGAGAAATTGAGTCAATAAATATGCTATTTGTCATGCAGAGTCCAGTTAGAGTCCTGTTTGCTGACAAAAATGCTGTCATCACAGAGCCTAATAGACAAAACCTATCTGGAACTATCCATTGAAAATAGACAAATACCATCTGAAAGCAGAACACAACAGTTGTGGCCGAACAAACAATGGGATCCTGCACACGTTGCTGAATCAAAGAGGGTAACCCACCTCAAAATCTACTATTTTGTTTGTTGCCAGAGTGTATTCTGATTGAGTATGAATGGCCTGGTAGTGGCAAAAATACAAGGTCTGTGTTTCTTCTGTGAAATGAGTTTTAATTGTTGTGGAATGAGGGCTTCTCTCGCTGGAAAAACATGCCTCTAAAATCACTTTAAATTGCAAAATACGGCTTCAGTGAACTTGGATGGATTTGTGCAGGCTACTAGAACAGGGATAAGCTTCATCCTTTGTCAAATAGTGGTTTTACATTAATTTTCACAGCTATCCATGTTGTTTAGTGCAGATACAAGAAGGCTTTTTGTTCAGCTGTGCTTTTCACGCTTGGTTTTATTCATGTTAAGTTGAAGAGATGTGGCAATTCTCACTTGTTTTCATTCAGGCAGAGACTGGAAGTGTTAACACTGAAGTACCATCAGGACAAGATGATCAAACTTCACAGGTTTGGGTTAGAATCATAGAATAAAAGAATATCCTGAGCCGGAAGGTACAAGGATCATCAAGTCCAACTCCTGGATGTTCAAATTGGTCTTGGATGAAAGGAGCCTGGTTCCCAAATACGATGAACTGGCAGCAGTGGCTGTTCAGCATCTTGGAAGCTTGGTGTGCTCTCCTGAAGGTCCCAGAGCTGTTCCAGGCATATTTGGGCTTCCATCATCCTTCAGATTTCAGGGTGTGGAGGAAAAGAAAATGCTCAGAAGTCCTGAGAGATATCTTGAAGATGGTATTTCCTAACCCAAAGGAAAATTAAAATTGTGTTGCAGAAGCCTAAGACAGAAATTATGAAGAATTTTGGGGGATTTAAGAACCTAAACTTGACCCTTCGCTCTTTAAATTTGGAATAGAACAGCTGGGGCATTTTTAGATTTTGCATCATGTGACCAGACATCGGCTGATTTAAATCTGCCTTGCAGTAATCTTAGGAACATTGTTCATCCACTCCCAGAGCTGCATTTTCAAGAATGAATCAGGAATCCAAATCTCTGTGGCTTTCAATGAAACTTAAGCTTGTGTGAATCCAAGTTACTTCTTAGTTTGGATTTAGAATCCCAAGTGACTGAAGAACTGAAGAATATTCCACAGTTTGTCTATAAAGCCTGTTTAGCTTTGATCATGTGTGATTCCTTATTGAAACTACAATTTCGGTCATTTTTGTTTTCCTTGATGTTCTATTAATCACATAAAAACAGATGAGAATTTTCCTGATAACATCTAACAAGTTATTTGGGGGTTGAGTTTGTTTGTTTTGTTTTGTTTTGTTTTCATTCTGATGGCTTTGTTCTTCTTGCTTTTCTCATGCCGTTAACTTTTGGTAACTTTTTTTATTTCAGCTGTTTCCACTACTAGGAGTAAAGACCAGTAAAGACAAATCAGGATGAAAAGATGGCTGACTTCTTGTTACCACCGGGTACTAACAGCTTCCACCGGTTCACGCCTGAGTCCCTGGCTGCCATCGAGAAGCGAATTGCGGAGAAGCTTGCGAGGAATGCCAAGCAGGAGTACAGAGAGCAGCCGGGCGAGGAGGAGAAACCTCAGCCTCAGTTTGACTTGCAAGCTTGCAAGAAGCTGCCCGATATCTATGGGACTGTTTCTCCAGAGCTCATTGGGGAGCCCTTGGAGGACATCGACCCTTTCTACAATGATCGTAAGGTGAGCACCCGCTCCCTGTCCTGCTCCTCTTCCTTTGCTAAAGCACAGCCGCTGTTTTGAGTGCTCTGGGTTTTATCTTTCTACAGCCAGTAAAAATACTTCTGTCCCAGATTAAGGATCAGAGTGTTGGCATGAGCAGGGCTCCCAGAAAATATCTAAGCAGGAGGGCAAAGAGGGATAAAAAGCATAATTTAGACTTGTGTGTTTTCAGATAACCCTGAGTATGAATATACAATATCTGAAGCGAGCAGAGCAGTAGCTGAGTTAATTTAAGCCAGAGGTCTTTATTTGCCCTATCTTGCCTTCTGCATGAGCTGTGGCTCTTCACAGGTCTGTTGTTTATCACTTGAGCCTCTTAATATTAAGGGCTTCCGGGTGACTTGAGCCTTGTGCGAGCACCCTGCACGAGAGCAGGAGGCACCTTCACAACCACTCCTGGAGAGCAGCGGTTCTGTTCCTGCTGAGGAAGAGTAAAACTCCATTTCAGATGACCAAAACAGAGCTGAAAGGAGGTGTGAGTAGCATGTGCAGTGCAGTGCACTTTGCAGAATGGTGAACTTCGTCCCAAAGCGAGCATCACCTGATGAGGGATCACGTGCAGGCTGGACCAAAGCCACGGCAGTGCAAACAGCTTCTGTCAAAAGGCTGTTGACAGCAGAGCTGGGCTGGTTGCTTACTACAGTTCGTTCCCCTTTCCAAGCATTTCACAAAACAGAGGACGAAATAAAGCTTGGAAGCCCAGTGTATTTTTAGGCAGCTTCCAGTTTTTTCAGGTACCAGTGTTCTTGATTTTGGGCTATGCTATTTCCTGTAAACAATGAACTAATATGACCATAATGGTACTTCTATTAAAACAGTGTAGAGGCAGGTGCTAGAGCTACAGAATAAAAGTTAAACAGATAAAGACAAATAAATTACTTACCTGGAAAATCCAGAGTTCATTTACCTTTTAATTTGCCTGCTATCCCCAGGCATAAGCAATAGGATATAGATTTGCAATTTTAGTGCCATGAAGTTTTTAGGCTCAAAGTGGGTGAATTGCTTAGATTTTATATATTGGGTGTCTTGATTCTGCCTCTGAGTGAATATTAGTTCCTCTATGCATGGTGGGGCACCTTCAGAGCTCTGTGAGTTGGGTCAGCATCCAATTCACTTTTCTTTTGGGTTTAAGGTAACCCAGAGAATTGTTTTTTCTCTGCCCATATTAATCTGAGCCCAATGAGAGTGCTCCAGTGCCAGGGTCAGGTCCTAGTGTGGAACTGTGCCTCCTACAATTTTTTACTTGGTGAGCCAGAATTGAGAGCAATAAAGTGTTTGAAGTAGAGAAGGTGGATCAACAACACAGTGAGATCCCCAGCACCTGGGAAGAAGAGCGTCACATAAGTCCTTCCACCACATTGTAGTCTCCAGGTAATTTTTATTTTTAAAGGTGATTCTGCTCTCTTCCCAGCCCATGGTGGAGGTGATGGCACAGGACCCACTAAAGGTTGAAGAAAGAAAAAATACTTGGGATATTAAAACAGGACAGGCAACAGGGAAGGCCTTGGACAAAACTTTTCACCAAGTGAGAAGGATTTTGGGGTCTTGGGAGCGGGGGAAAACTATGGGATGCTGGCAGGAATTTCCCAATGGGATGTGGACTGGAAAAGCTGAGCATAAATGCAAATACTGAATGTTCTCATTTTCCGTTTTGTTTTCCAGACATTTATAGTACTGAACAAAGGGAAGACCATCTTTCGGTTTAGTGCCACTCCTGCCTTGTATATACTTAGTCCTTTCCATCCAATCAGAAGAGCAGCAATTAAAATTTTGGTACATTCATATCCTTTCTGTTGATTTTCCTCCTCATGTATTTTATATGGGTTTTAAACACAGATGGATGGAAGTCAGAAACCATTTTATTTCATTAAGCTGTTTTAAATCTTTTGGCTGAATTTGCCTGCACAAGCAGAAATGCACTTGGATTTTTGGTTTGTTTCATTTTGCATTGTTATGTGAGCTATAAAAATGACTATCATACTGCTGGCATCACATAATGGGAACTGCACTGAGGAGTCTGGTGAGTTTACTCAGGATTAAAAGATGGGAAGTGACTGATTATCTTTACTGAAGGGAAAGTGGGTGTAGTACCTCAGAAAGGAAGGGAACCAGGGGAAATCTGCACCGATGGAGAGCTTTGCTGTGAAGCACTTCAGCAATTCCTCCAGAGGTAAAACTCTGTGACACTGTCTGCAGGTACCATTTAATTTTGAACTGCTTCAGATCTGAATTTTTTTTCTCTCCTGAAACAGAATATTTCAAAAATTGTTTTGTTGATTCTTTTCTAGTTTGTTTATTTGGATATGCTATCCAACAAAGGAAAAAAGCACAGGCTGTCCTGCTGGACCTTCCAATGGAAGGGCAATGCCTGATTTTCTGTAGCTCTTGTTCTGAAGTCATGCAAGACACATTAGAATGTTTGGTTTTGGCTTGTATTTTTCACACAACCCCAGAAATATTATATTCTTACAGAGTCACCTCTCTCTGGAAGGCCAAACTGACCCAAATGTTCAGCTTTGTGTGAACATTGCTAAAAACACACCTTTTTTCATGACTTGGCTGCTTTCTCTAGGGTGGGCATGGGAGCTGTGGCAGTGATAATTCAAAGACTCTCCATGCTGCTCTGATCATTCCATGATGTTTTAGTGATGGAAATCCCTCATCTGCAATGCTCATGTCCGCCACAGAAAATTAATAAATACTAAATAAGTAGCATCTTAGAATCATTGGTTCACTACAAAATTTCAGGAAAAACAAATAGGGAAATAAACCAGATTCCCACTCCATACAGTGAGGAGAAAAAACAGGTGATAATACGGATATCCTATCAAAAGGAAAAAAAGTGAACCTTCTGATTGCATTAATTCTATGCAAAAATGAATGTGTTATCAGCCAAGATATTATTATGGTTACTAAGAATACACTGAAGAATTCTACGGTTAGATTTGCTGCTGCATACCTAGAGTCCAACCAAGTTTTTTAGGCAGTTACTTCAGCACAGCCTTGCTGAAGTTAATCAAGGTCAATGCACTTTCCCAGGTATAGCTAAGGGAAGAATCTGAAAACTGAGCTTCTTGGAAAGAAATTGAGAATATTGCCTCCAGCTTTGGAGACTTGTTCTGTCTTCTACTCACTTCTTTCTACATTGGCTGGTGAAGCCAAGAGGTCTCAGGAATGTGTAGCATAGGAGCTACATGTCCTTGGTGGCAGTCAACCAGAAGATAAATAAGCAAGAAATCCCTATTGCATCACTTCCAAAGATAAAGGCCACAGAAGAGAGTATTTAAAATATCTGTCAGGAAAGAAATATGGTCTGATAAGAAGTGTAAAATTTTGGGAGTGGCAGGTCTCGATGCAAATATAAGTTAAGTTCCAGAAAGACAGAAATTATCACCCTGTGTTGGTAATGTCGAGAGATCCAACAGCTCAATCTTTGGCAGGCACAGGCAGGAGACAACAACTCCAGTCCCAGTGAGACAGTGAAGATCCTGCATTAGGCACTGATTTGTTTTCTGTCAATAGAGGCCTTTTGTATCAACCTGAAATACAAAGGCCAAGCGGCTGAGCAGGCAGTCAATATCCCTGGCAGAAAGGAGCCCGAACCCGCAAGTACTCAAGCAGATAATATCAGACATGGACCTGGGAACCAGATCTATCGTCTTGCGTGACTGTAATCAAGCAATCTTTACTTTCCCCAGGGCAAAAGCCTAAAAGGAGCATTAGCAAATGGTGTCCTGTCACGTAAATATCTGAAGCAGCTTCTTTAGTGGATGCCATATTTCAATTTCCAGCCACTCAGTGCACTGCGAAGGCCAACAGTGGAACAGAATAAAGAGGAGAGAGTAAAATCATCCTGTAAAGAAGTGGGGGTCACATTTCCTGGTTAAGTAGTTGTATGTGGAGCTCTTCCTCAGAGGTGTCAGGCAGGATGGATTCTGTGTGTTCACTGCTCATCCAGCCAAGCCTGAGAAGTCCAGTCTTTCAAAAATGCACCCCTCCAAGGGAAAAAACTCCTACAGTCTCCTAGTAATGTGTATTACAACTAATAATGTATCCTTAAAGCCCTTCTGGGTATTACTCCTCTAATTCAGAGGCCTCAGGAAAGGACCAGGGCCCAAATAGCTGCCCAAAAGGTGGCCCTGCTCCATTCCTGTCCCAGTGGACATGAGGGGTGTAGGATTGTATCCCACTGGATGAGCTCTTTTTGTCTTCTGCATCATTATTAGCTGTTATTAACTTCTTTATTAACTTCTTCCACCTATTAACGAGATTAAATCACTGGTAACATTTCCTTGATGCCTCATGTTTAAAAGACTCCTCTTAGTTCTTCTTGCCTGCAAACCACGGACCATTCTGTGGTGTCCTTAGTTTCTCCAAGCAGTTTGCTGGCCTGTATAAAATCTGTAGCAATTGTTATTTCTAGTTATTCTAGGTATTATAGCTAGTTTCTATCACTTTACTACTGGTCCAGGCTGAAGGTGTGGCCAAAATTACCTTCCTTGGTGCTGAATGTATGGATCCTGGTGCGTCAGAAAAAGAAAAATAATCATCTCACAGAATTTCCAGTCTTTGTTCAGGTTTTCTGGTTGCAGCTTTCCTCCCATCTGATTTTGCACACTTTCCATAAGGCAAAATGAGACCTTGTGAAGCACCAATTATACTTTCTATTCATTGGGACTAACCTTTGCTTGCACATATTATATGTAATTTGGCAATGATCACCTAAAGAGCCTCTAGTATTCAGTCTGCTAATTAACAATTATCCATCATAATGAAGTCTAGAACAGAAGTATGCCACCATTGACTCAATATCTTTGTGCTAGGAGATAAAATTTGTAACTTTTAGAATCGGTTTGTGCAAAGCCTATTCTGTAACCTCAAATTGGAAATAATAGGTTTAATTTATTGCAGAAAGGATCCTGATGAGTAGCTTAGTATATTTAGTATGTAGGCTTTGGAAAATTTGATTTAATAGCAGTTTGAAGACAGGGAATGGACAATGCTACTAATAGAGTTTATCTCAGTTTTATCTTTGCTTTGTCCTTTCTGAGTAGATCATCATCATGGACTTTTTCTAATGCAAACAATTGCATTAGATTTCTAGTAGGAACACTCATTTTCATTCTATGGGTATTCTTGTTTTCTTATTTAACACAGACCACTAAGTTTGGTGCATAACCAGCTGAAACATTTTGTTCTTTTTTGTTCTTTGTGGTTTTCAGCTTGGTCATGAAACCCAGATTGAATTCATCATGTATTTGTTGTCCCAGAGCTGACCCTTTACATTTTCAACCTGTGTTCTCTTTGGTGCTTGAATAAGGAGGTGATGACACCTACCTGTAAGTGAGCATCTGGGAAAGATTCAGTTTATATCATAAGGAAACAGGGATATAGAAATAAAACCAGTGACCCTAAATTCCAATAAAGGAATTTATTTGCTTGGAATTGAAATATGCTATTTGTTTGACATGGCTGAAGATACCACTCTGGTTTCCTGTGCTTCATCCATAGTATTTCTCTGTAGTTGAAAAAGTAATCCAGTGTTTTCTAGGCTAGCTGCAGCTTAATAATTATGTTAATGAGAATGACAAAACTTATAGAAATATATCTGAAGCTGATGTGAGCAAATGTGACTGGATATGAGACATCCTTCCCAGTCCTTCAGTAGGAGGTGTTGGCCCAGAAGTGGAAGATGTTTGTGAGATGAGCAGTCCCTGTGAGTTCAATTACTGCTTTCTGTGGTGGCCCTGGGGAATCTGCAGGTTGGTTACTACCAATTTAACCTTGTAGTTGCTTATGTGGCCCATTGGAAAACGTTCCACTCCATATTCAGCAGAGATTTTGGCTCTGCAAAAGGACATATTTCATGCAAACATTTCAGGACACAGGTTTGAAACTAAATTCTTCAATCACTGTTATCAAACAAAAAATAACAGAAATGGAATCAATTACAGAGGTGAAAAAATCCAAACCAAAGCAAACCAAACCACACCGTTTTTTTTTTTCCCCCCTAAAAATGGCAAAAGAAATTTACATATGGGTGTTACTTATAATCCCTGGGAAAGATCTCTTCCTGTTGACTGCGTTGCAGACTGTTTTCCTTTGCCTTATCTTCTGTACACACTTAAACTCCTTAGTTAGACTTTCCCAGCAGTGTGGGACCAGTTACTGATGCAGGAGAATCCCATCATATTTTGTAATTTTTTTACAGAAAGCAGCATGTGCTTTTAGGACAGCCATCCAGTGAATTATATTTTCAATTCCAGGAATTTGATTTAGGGTGCTTTTTATACTTATGGTTTCAGCTTAGCAGCAAAGTGCATCGACTATGCACTTGGGAGGTTTGTTTTAGCCTCCAAACAGGGAATCTGCTCCCTCAGCTGGGGCAGAGAGCTCTGCAGACCAAGGCTGCCTACTTGCCAAGCAGGTTTGCAGACCAAGCCTTAAAATTAGTGCTCTGAAACTCATACTTGGTTTTGGGGCAACTTGATACTGAAAGTGAGACCTCAAGCCCATTAAAGAGATTAGAAAGACCAGATTTGTAACTTTCCCCTATTGCCTGAGAAATGTTTCAGGATAAAAAATGAAATGGGAATTTGCAGACACAGGTTTTTCTGTGGATACTTAAATGAGACTAATCCCTCTTTTCATACGAAGTTGTGCACCTATGCACATTGTCGTCTGACCAACACAGCTGTAAATTTGGGGTATTGTGTTTCCAAAAGACTGCAGAGTCAGTACATTTGTTTACTGTATAAAGTATGCATAAAAGACGTAGGAAAAGGAAAAAAAGAAAAGCAGGGAAGGTTACCTCATTTTTCTATGTTTACATAATTATTTTTCAACTTATGCACTTGCAAACAAATCCTTGTAGTTCTTGAAGCAACTTGCAAGTTGTGATTGAGCTGTCACATCTTGTGTGAAATGACAAAAATTTACTAAGTCTTGTATCAAATGCGTTATTTTCCTTAATTCGCTTATTTACATTGTTCAGTATGTTTATTATGTGCACTATTTTAACTAATTGTGTGTTCATGGCACAATCAGAGACTCCGCCATGGAATAAATATGTTGAGTAAGTACCCTTGCTGGTTTACAGCTGTCCCATCCTCATCCCATCCTTCATCTTCCTTTTGTTGTGTCCTTATTTTCATCTTGTTTGCTGTTCTCTAATTTCTTTTCAGTAGTACTGAGTGTGGTATCTGCCCTCACAAAATGTTTTT
The DNA here is from genome assembly GCA_013390045.1 of Picathartes gymnocephalus. Lineage (NCBI taxonomy): Eukaryota > Metazoa > Chordata > Aves > Passeriformes > Picathartidae > Picathartes > Picathartes gymnocephalus. Next base: position 16,462 of record WEKY01027685.1, read on the forward strand.
CCAGGGAGTTCTTTCTGCCTGTGAAAACTCCTTTAGTAAGCAAACTAAAACTTTGTAGCCCATGAACCTCATGCTTATTGCCAAAGGCAGCTTTTATGCTGCATCTGGATGAAATCACATATGAGGACATCCCTGTTTGGAACTGGTCAGCCTTCCACAGTTCCCATGCAAGAGGTTTGGTGGTTGGACACATCAGAATAGGCTGATGGAGGTTAAGATGGATTATTTCAGAGAATACTTCCTGAACTGATGTACTTCTATCCTTGATTTGAAACTTAATGGAAGCGAAGTTTTCTTTTGGACTGAGCACAGCACGAGAAGTGTCCCCCTGTAATCATTGGTAGGAATACTTCATGAGCATCAAATTATCTGGGAACACCTCTATGAGAATTCCTGTCTTTTCAGCTTGACAAACCTTCAGGATAAATAGCAAAGACTTTGCTTGAAGGGGGTTCTTTTTTGTTGTTGTGGGTTTTTTAATTAATTTTAAAAGTGGTTAAGGGTTCAGTTAAATGAAAACCCATTTCATTTCTTTAGGTTGCTTTAAAATACTCCTTTTAGAAACAGATACCAGATGCACAAGCTAATCAACCTACAGTGCATTAAACAATTATTTTGGCTCATTGAACCAATCAGAACATACTTTTTATTTTTGACTGACATATGATAAACACAGCCATCTGCTGTTTCATAGCCTGGTGGTTGGTCTACTCAGGGCTGTAAGAAAAGACAGTAAAACGCCCTTATTTAGGTTCCATAAAATCATGCAGGACACATCTTCTAGGCCATAAATTACTAATTATAGGCAGCACTGAACCAAATATTTCATCCCATCACAATAACATCCTAATCCCAGGATGTTTCATGTATTTCTGTATAGTGTGGTACCTTCAAGTATGTCTGTGGCTCTCCTTTCCCCTGATGTTGTCCTTTTCCTACTGAAAACTTTCATAGCCATAGCCAGGATGTTTTCTGCTGAATCACAGACATTTGAGCCATGTGATCATCTCAACAAAATCTGGTCTGTTGGTGTACAGCTGGGAATTCAAACATTCTGGAGGGAAACAGCAAAAATGGTGTTATTGTGTCTTCTGCAAGCAGGAGAATGTGGATGATTTTATCAGTGCAGCAAGCAGAACATGCAGGGAACATAGAGCAGAAATGCAGATGGACTCATGCAGTGTGGAGTAAATCCTTCCATGTTTCCTCTTCTCTTGTGTCCCCTCATATCTCTCAGCTTTTCCTCCTCAAGTGCATTGAATGAAATCAAAATCAAGTACTTTGGAGAAGCAAAATGACCCAATGAACTGTAATTCAAGTTGATTAATATTGGATTTGGAGAAGATACATTTAATCCATTTTGTTCTGGTGTTTCAGAGACTCACCGGGCATAGAAGAATAACCTTGTGCAAATATTTGTCCTAGATCTTCCTTTACAGCATTTTCCTTACCATTTAAAAAAAAAAAAAATCAATTCAACTTTCCCCCACTAAAAATTTTTTAAGAACCCTGACTTTTATTGTTAAAGAAGTCGTTCAGTTGCTGGAGGACTTTGCCCAATCCATTTAGAATTAGATGATGATTATACAATCAATTAAACCCATCTGACATGCTGAATAAATACAAGTGCTTTATCATTTTCATGAGCTTATGTACCATTAAATATCTTTTTTAGTTCTTTACATGTGTTTTCTGCATGTATTACTGAATACACATGCTTAAAGAGACTGTCACATAGGTGACCTATATTTGAAATACTAGAGCAAAGCTAAATAGGAGCTGTGAAAAAGTTGGATACAAGATAATGCTCAGGTTTATGGTCAAAGACGAGCTGTGAGACACATTTAGTGCCCACTGCTGCACCAAAACTGTCCTGCTAATCCCCATTTTAAGATGAAGCACGCTGAGATTTTATAACATACGTGAGTAGCCCTACTGTGTGATACGATGGCAGGAGGGCATGAGATTTTCCACTCTCTGTGTGTGTGCCCAGTTGCAGATCAGTGGAATACAGCTAAATATATTTTATGCATAATATTCTTGCTTATATTGCCACCTTCAATCGCTCACACCTTTTTTTTACTAAATAGGAATCTTAACTGTTATATTTTTTTTAAGTGTGATGGCACCAATTGATGTTTAGGGACTGAACAGAAAACTCAATCCAGTGTGTCCAGTGAAAGCCCTTAACATCATGACTTATGAGATTTTTGTTTTAGTGGGTTTGAGGTTTCTTTGATATTGTCTGCACCTTCATTTGGAGAAAAGGGGTAGGAAATGCCCGTGGTAGACACTAAACATTTATTACTTTTGTCAAGATATGGCCCAGAATTCCCAATTCCATGGGCTAGATGTCTTGGGCAGCAACATTAAAAAAGAGCGGTTATATGCCCTGAACTCTGTCTCTGGTGGCAGGTAGAGCTCTGGGTGAGTACAGATCTGAGAGCTATAAATCAGAGGCGTTACTGTCCTCCACAGAGATTTTGCTAGATTTTATTACAAGTGTCATCTTTATTATGAAAGGTAAGATCTATGTTCTAGCCCAGATCATCACAGTCAAGAGGCTGTCGGTAATAATTTGTCAGGGGAAAAAAACAGCCTTGTGTCTCCTTTACTGTCAGGAAGGTCAAAATTACTCCATATAGTAGTCAGGTGGGAGTTTTTCAATTCTTTTTCAGTGAGGCCATTTTGTTGTTTAATTCTCAAGGCTGGTGCAATTTGCCATGGATAGTGAAACACAAGGGAAATTGCAGGACAAATACCCTTTTTAGCTGATAAAACCAAGTGGTGGCACTTTTAAAATCCATAAAATGTCTTGGGCAGGAAGAGATGAGAGGTATGAATGGAACAACCACCCTCCTTCAAACTGGAGAAACAAGGAGTGTGGCATAATATTGCCCAGAGAGGTTGTGGACTTCTCACGCCTGGGAGTGGTTAAGACCAGGTTTGGATGGGTCTCTGACCAGCCTGGTCTAGTGGAAGGTCTCCTGCTCATGGCAAGGGGGTTGGAAGGGAGATCATTTTTAAGGTTCCTTCCCACCCAAACTATTCCATGGTTCTCTAGTCCACTCCTCTTCCACTGGAGGTGGCAGGGGCTCAAGAGTCCCATAGCACAGCTGAGCAGCCTATTGTCCATGCTTGACTTAACGAGTGAGGATTCATCAAGATACACCCTGTGCTGACAATGGCCTTCACCCTGAGACTGTCCTCAGTGCTTGGCTGTCTCTTACCTGTTCCTTGGTCCACGCAGGAGCAAGCCCAGTGGCCCAGCTCAAGCTCAGCCCAGTGTTGCAGCCGTGACTCACACGGGCAACCCCAGAGTTGTGCCCCTGCAGTTTCAGCTGTCTATTTCTTGCTAATTCTCTTGCTTCTTTGGCCACTGTGTTCTCCAGGTACACTTTCACTGGCATTTACACTTTTGAGTCATTGATAAAAATACTGGCGAGAGGATTTTGCATGACTGAATTCACCTTCCTTCGGGATCCATGGAACTGGCTGGATTTCAGTGTTATTGTTATGGCGTAAGTAGCACTCCTTTTTATTTTTCAAGAGAGTTATATGCAATAGAGCTTTTTAAAATATTGTCTGCATTTTTTTTTCTTTCACTCAAATTTTACTGAAAATGAGAAAAGGCTGAAGTGTATTAGGAAGGAGGTATTTTTTTCCTGAGTGGTTTCAAAGGAAGAAGTTAGAGGAATTCTCAATTCTGTTCTCTGAATTCACTATTTTGGAGAAATTATTTACTCTCTCTGTGCTCCACAGAGAGAGCTGTTTGTAAAATATCTGTAATAGTATCTGCGTATCTAATGTAGTTTTGGGAAGCTTCAGACCCCTGAATAGAAAGTGTTGTAAGTGTGACTGAATACCCACGTATTTAAATCCCTATTTATACTCTATCTACCCATCACATCATGAAAGCTGTTTCCACGTCCCTCTATTCACAAACCCTTTTCACCTGGAAGGTAATTATTATTTTACTATAGAGAATTAATTTATAGTCCTCTGAGACTTTTTTATATATCTTGGAAATAGAAATTTGGCCGCCACCATGATATTCCCCTTCAGCTGTATGCCTCTGCCTAGATTGTTGGAGTTCATTGAGGACATGTGGGGTTCTGGTGCTTTGAAGGAGGTGATGGATTTGCAACATCCAGACAGCTAAAAATACACGGGGTAGAGGAGCAGTCAGCCAGCACTCACAGGGGACTCGGGGTCATCTCAAGCTCTGGCCAAAGGCAGAGGTCTGACACTGTCAGTACTTCCAGCTAAGATAGAAATCCAGATTTCTTCATAGTTACAGAAAAAGAAATCAAGCCAAGAATGTGTGTCATCTTGAAGTGAAAGCTGGTAGAGATACCAGCTCCAGAAAGGCTCCACTTCCAAAACGTGGGAGGATCTGATCTGATCTATCTCCCTGGTTTCTTCTGCCTAATGATAGCTCTATTCAGTTCTGGGTTTAGGTTAATTCTTGCTGCCATCTTTAAACCCCAGAATTCACAGTGTTAAGTGAGATTCAGTGTGTTAGCACCAAAATCTGAGCTGAACTCCTGGGGCTGTGAGATTTGAATGGAACCAAAATCAGGAAAGAATATTTACCCGAAGTTAGTTCAAACACCAGTGAGGGCCTCTGAAGTTGAAAGCACAACTCTGTTATGGTGCAGGGATCAAGACCAGTATTCAAGAAGATTCTGGGTGATGCTCTTGGTCATCTGGTTTAGTTTTAGGTAGTCCTGTGAGGGACAGGGAGTTGGACTCTTGGTCCTTATGGGTCCCTTCCCATAGCTTGAGGTGTTTTATAATTGTGTTTCTTAGCAGCATTTAGCAGAACAGCAGGAAGGTGTGTAAAGGCTAAGTGAACTTCCTCACGGACACTCCCGTTTATTTCAGCTGGCTTTGGATCTAAGCCAGCCCTAGGCCAGGTCCTGGTATCTGTTACTGCATTCCTATGGATTTGGCTGAACTGACATCTGGCCTCTGTGATAAGCCTTAAAAAAAAAAAAAAAAAAAAGTGTGCAGATGGGGAGAATCTTTTGGAGGTCAGCACACATCAGATTTTTTTCTCAGCTAAACTTTTTCACAGGCATTGCTAAGTGTAATTCTCCTGCAACATTTAGAGGCAAGACAACACAGAGTCACCATCCTGCTCTCCTGTCTCCTGTCCATCAGGCAGGAGGTAAAAGCAGATATAATCATTTATCTGTTTTTGAGTTAGGATATGAGTTTCTTTGTAGGTGTCAGAATTCAGCACAACATGGAGAATTTCTGTGCATGGGTACTCAGATTTCCAGAACGAAGGAAGTTTCTGACAGTAGGGTAGAAAGGAGCCACAGCTGCCAGCTTTGACCGTGAATCTGCTCCACCTCATCTTCTCAACTTGGGCAGAGGTTGAGGCATCAGCCCCGACTCTGGGGGCATCTCAGACTGAAATTCAGCTCTGAACAGTCAGTGGCAGACACTGTCTGAACATCCCTTAAAGTCTGTCTACATCATCTCTGGGTGTTTGGGACGTAGGGAGCAGGAAATATGTGAAGGTTTGCAAAGGACTTTGAGGTGGACAGTTACCCACAGGGGAGTTATTCACTCCCTGTTGGTAGGAACCAGGATTTGGTGCCCATATGTTGTGGATTTACCTCTTTTTTTTTTTTTTGCTAATTCTAGATTTGAATGGCCACTCAGTACTCTGGCCCAAGGATCATGAAAAATCCTTAAGGCTTTTCTAATGAGAGGCTTGGGAGTCTATGCTTTCTTTCCTAACTACATTTTGACTTTCTCTCCAAATGATATTTCACATCTTATTTAGAATGTCCCTAAAACAGGGGGACCTGCAAGTGTGAGCTATCAAGCTTCTTAACATCAAACTATTTTCTCAATATCAAACTATCTCTTCAGGACCAGCATCCATTCCTCTTGTGTCTTACTTTAGGGCACATTATACTAAGCCTTTTAGAATGAAAAAAAAGAAAAAAGGAATTCTGGAGTAAAAAAAGAAATAGAAAAGTGTTTCCTTGAGCCTACAGGCAGCAGTGAGAGAGTTAAAAGTGGCTGCAATATGATCTTCATATGTACAATGAAACCTCCTTCCCAAGTATGCAAGCAGCAGATAGTACAGAGCACTGGATAATGGAATCTATTCTGATATGATTTAGCCTTCATACAAATCCAATTTGCAAGTAATTTAAAGTAAGATGGATCACACAGGTAACTCTGGTGTTGTCTCTGCTTGTAGCCTGTGTGCTGCCAGAGGTATTTCTGTACCTGCAAAAAAAGAAGGCCTGAAAATCCAAAATGGAGGAGTCTGATAAGGGGCCATGAGATTCAGATGGACCAAGGGTTTTGAGCTAACAGGAAATATAATTATATCACTGATGGGTGTTACAGTGGGAAGACCACAATTTGCTTTAGAGTTATTGCAAAATAACTTCTTTTCTTCTCTTTTGGGCAGAAACAGCACAGGTTGGGTCACAGAGATTAGTTTTAAATAGCACATTGGAGAGTAAGAAGGGCTGCAGGTCTCCAGGGCTTTTCTCCCATCCTGTGCCAGCAGACACAGCCATGGCTTGTGATCCTCTCTGGGGCCATGGATGGGTTCAAGGGAAATTATGAGTCTGCCCCTGCTTAGATCCCTCTCTCCCAGCCTAGTGAGTCCCTGTTTCCAGGACAGGTGAGGGAGAGGCAGCTGTAACTCTGTGTTGGAAAGTGCCCTGTCAAGATCTTAAAGACAATAAGCATTTCCCCTGTGAATGGGAAAATTCAGGATGGGAATTCCAGTTGCTTCTCACTCCCTGGTACAGGTCAGCAGCAATTTGATCAAAGTAAAGACGAAAATAAATCTTAATTGACTATTACAAGCAGCAGTAATATTTGCTTCATATACTTCTTCACATAATTATAATGTGTTTCTACAAATCTCTGGTCAGCAATATTGTATTCCCATCCTATTGCTTCTCCCCAAATTATTTTTTTCCTCCACTTTTCATGCTGTGGAAGAGTTTGGGAGAGAAGCACAGGGTAAAGCTGGGGAAGAAACAGGTAAATTGTTGCTCAGGCTCCCCTATGAGATTATGAAGAGAATATTGTTCTTCCAGGCTATAATCTGGATTAGTAGATAGGGAGAGGATGCTTTGTCCTCCCCAGGGGTCTTTGGACAAAGCCCACTTAAGCAGGCTTTGTAAAATAACCAGGTGAGTGTTTTCCTTAACATGCTGAAACAAATTCCCCAAAGAAGTAGTGCAGTTGAATGAAATTCGGTAGAATTTTAGAAGTGAAATTCAAGGGTCCAAGATCTCTTTTGTTCTGAAGATGCAGTGGTGACTATGGCTTTGTTGCATGCTAACTTGGAGGGAATAATTCTGTACAACACTGATAAAACGAAACTCATTCCATGACCGGACTGCTCCCTCCTGGGAGCATTTAGCTCAGATGTGATGGGTCTTCAGGATGACCAAAAGAGGCATGGCAGAGAACAGCTGGGATTGGTATTTTAATCATAAAGAGTTTTTAGTAGGATGGCAGTTATATTCATTTAGACTCCATCTTCATGCAGCCAAAGGGCATGAAATTGAAATACAAAACAAAATACAATTTAAAGCATCTATTGAAACCAAAATTTGCTTTACCACAGAATACAGCATCTTAAACTAAATAACCCGGTTGAAATGTTTGCACTATTTTGCTATGTTGTCCTATATGTAGTTTTCAGAAGCTGTTATATGAAAATTACTTGAGTAGTTGAAGGAGCAAAATAACTCTTAGTATTGCCAATAATGTAAAGAATTTTTTTTGTTCAACTACATGATAGTAAAATCTTTAAAGTATTTATGGCTGAACAGCACAGTAACATGGTTCACCCAGTAGTTTTAAAGAACTGATGCCTATTAGAAAATTTTAATAGTTCAAGTAACATTTGAGATGATGTGCACTAATAAAAACCTGGGGCAAATGGCATCAAAGAGCAGCCTGAAAAGTGGATGCACCTCTCATTCGGCTGCATTCACTCCCACTGTGTATGAATTCTTTCTTCATTCAGACAAGTCTCATACTCCATTGTGTAATTCCAAATAACTGTGACTTAATTCTACAGGTATGTAGGAGAATTTGTGAATGTAGGCAGTGTTTCACCTCTTCGGACTTTCAGGGTATTGAGAGCTTTAAAAACTATTTCAGTAATCCCAGGTAAGACACACTGATCCTTACGTTTTGGCTCTCAGCTACAAGTGATTCTTTCTCTGTCTCTCTTTGTCCCTCTGATTGTTGTTTTTTTGGCTGGTGTTTTGTCATTGTCTGTGTGTGACTTTCCCTTGTTACAGATACATAACTGAATTTGTGGACCTGGGCAATGTCTCAGCCTTACGAACGTTCAGAGTACTGCGGGCGCTGAAAACAATCTCAGTCATTTCAGGTGAAAATCAGGTTAAACACTCGGGCTGCAGTTAAAGCCTACATGCCATTTCCAGTAGTAAACACTGTAATTACAACAGACTTAACCATAGATACTGATCAGGAAATGGAGGAATGTAGGGAATGTGACCTGTCAATAGAATACCTTTTTTTTTTTTTAACGTGTTTTTCCAATATGGTTTTTGTGGGCAGAAGGAATGAAAGTGCCTGCAAAATTACAGAGCTCACAAGTGCTGCAGTAAGAGTGGTGGCTCGTGAATCACATACATAAAATGCTCATTTGTGAACCATATGAAAATGGCAATGAAAATCTTTTAAAGCCTTTGGATATTGATTTTTAGAAATGGAAGGTTAATGACCTCAAAATGCATATTCATGTTTAAGAGCACATCGATAGAGGAATCTAAATCTGTGCTATGAGCTGAGGTTTCAAGACTTCAGGCACAGATAGCCTAATTTGTCATGGTGTTTATCCATTTGCATGTGATAGAAACACTGCTGAAATTCTGGGCCTTGAAGAGATCAGAAAACATTTTATTATTTATTTTGGTAGGTTGAGCATTTCATCGACTCATGTTTTCTTACATTTTTGAGGATATGACTTCTCCTCTCTTCCCCTCTTCAAGAAAAAAACGAAAAATCAGTGTTTTACTACACATCTGGTAGTGAAAGAAGTTCTTTATATAATCTATAACTACTTTAAAATATATTTTTAAATATATA
>WEKY01027691.1:0-20070 GCA_013390045.1 Picathartes gymnocephalus
GCAAACCCCAGTTCTGCACATCCTGGCTGAAGTGGAACACAACGTTCCATCCTGAGCTGGTCAGCCAGGCTGGCTCAGCCAAGACAGGAGACTGCAAACAAGCAATTCAATTTGCAAAAAAAATCTACTCCAAATCCCAAGTTATTATCTCAACAGTAATATTGATTGAAATGGGAATGGAGAGAGCCCAGCACATCTCAGGGTCCAGGTCTAACTACAGGAACTGCATTTTTGTACTAGTCATGTGCTTGGTATTTTCTCAGCCTTAACAATTTTTCATGTTTATCAAAAACAGATGCAGCTTCGACTTAGATTTCTTTCCCTATTTACCAGAGTTTGGATATTGCAGATCAGAACATAGTGTTACTATGACAGAGAGGAAATATAATCCAGTTTCTAAATATTAACAAATTATTCCAGGGAACATTAAACATCAATACTGATTTTAACTGCCTTCCAGAGTATTTTGCTGAAAGCTCTTTTTGTTCAACAAAAAAACTTCAAGATGAGGATGCTTGGCTGTGTTGCACCCTCTCAGTATATTGGATTTATCCAAAATTTTCAGTTTTTAACATATTGCCATGCTTCAAAGTGTTTCCCTAGTTCATTCTTTACTGCTTAAAAAAAGTGATGTCTCAGTTACTGAATAAAAACACAGGTGAAACTATTCCAGAAACAGTGCAGTGCATCACAGACCATGGCAATAATAATTCAGTTACAAAGTATTGTAAGTTATTACACAACCTTCTTCATTACATACAATTTAACATTCTCTACGCTAACTAAATGATATTAAATCAAGGTAGCTCAGTAGACTCTAAGCTGAATTCATGCAAATGTAGCCTTTATCCTCCCCCTTTCTTCCCGTGTGGAAACGGGAGGATCACTTACACAAACTGCATTAATGTCTGACACGTGTCCTGTGAACGACTGCCTGCACATTCCATCACGGATATCCCAAAGCTTCGAGGAGGCATCGCAGGCACCCGAAACAAAAGTCCTCATATCTGGACTCAGAGAGAGGCTCATCACATCTCCAGTGTGCCCAGTGAACGTGGTGGTCTGCTGGCCAGTCTCAATATCCCACAAAGCACTGCAGATAAAGTGACACCATTAACACAATGTCTCATTATGTCAGAGTTCAAGTTTTAAATAAAAATTAAGGCACTGGAGAGAAAAAAAGGAAGAAGGGGTGGGGGAAGGCTAACAGAGCTCAAAAACTCACCAAGTGGTGTCTCCTGAGCTAGTAACAATTTGGTTGTCATCTAGGAAGCGACAACAGGACAAGTATCCTAAAAACAAAACAGTTGTGTAAGGTTTTGACCCAAGAGTCATGACCGAAGGTTAAAATGGACGAACAGCATCCAAGTTCTCCCCCAGGCAGTCCATGACCAGCACAAGCACTGCCCAGCCCAGGGCAGTTTCCCTTGGTGCAGGCACAGCCCAGGTGCAGCAGGAGCAGGGCTGACCTGTGTGGCCTGGCAGCTCCCGGCTGACGCGGACGTTGCCCTCCCTGGTTTTCAGGTTGTAGATGGAGCAGATGTTGTCCAAGCCTCCGCAGGCCACGTAGTTGCCAGAGGGAGCATAGGCACAGGTCATCACCCAGGAGGACCTCAGGGGGATGGCATGCATCTGCAGGGACACAGCTCGTGGGTCAGAGCACACAAACCAGGGGCACGGGGCACCCACAGTGCCAGTATCTGCGTTTACAACATAGCACATCCAACCCACTGCATTAACACATCCACACCTCCTGGGGTGACAGATACCAGTAGTATCTGCAGGGCACACATACAGATCTTCAGTACGTTATTTCATAGCAAAGCTATCATAAACTTAAACATTCACAACATTTCTTTACTCTAGTTAACATTTCTCTGTCCAACTTTTTTACATCTTTAAACTCTAGGTTGTTAGACAGGATGGCTGTCCCCTTGGAGACTGCACAGTTTACAGAACCATAGCTCCACTCCACAACACCTAAGTTTTTCCCTATCAGCTGTTTTTCTTCCTTCTCCTTTCTCTGCCCTCAAACCCAAAGCACTCTTGTAAATTCTGAGGTTGTGTATTTCTACAATTCAACCAAATTAGTTTCAGAAGCAACACCACACAGGCAGAGAGCTACAGCTACTGCACTAGCAAAGTAAGAGTGCAAATGTTACACATTACTGTGTAATTACTTATTGCTTCAGAGACACAACCTACAACACATCACTAGTGCTCAGCTAGCCATGAAAGCAACAAAAAGATTGTCTGAATGAGAAAGACTGCTTTTGATTTTTGACTTGCAACCATGGTAGAAAACAGACACGAGCCTGCTCAAACACACAACTTATACATTAATTATTGATAAGGATTATAAATAACTACCTTATTTGTTGTATAACTATCCCAAATAATTAATTTTCCATCTTGAGAAGCACTGACTAGTAGCCTAAATATGAACACAAAATAAAATATGTTAATATAAAATAAAAAAATCTCAAAATAGACATACATCATGCATGATTATCAAGTGATTCAGAACTTTCATCATTTCTTTAGTACCCTCTGCTTTTTCATTTTTATTGTGGGGGGGTCCATTTGTTTCAAAAAGTCTGCAAAGATCTAATCTCCATATTACCTGACTGAGGAATCACATGGGGACTCATGATTAAAAATGAACACAAGCAAACAACTTGCTGAAAACACATTTTATGAACTCCCTCCACAACTGCTTTCATTACTTATGTAACCACACAGTTACACAAAAGCAAATAAGGAATTTAGGTGAAAATAAATCTTGAGAACAGATTCTAGATTAATTCCTCTCTGGAGGACACAATACAGAGCAGACCACGAGGCAGTGTGTACACATCATCAGCTGCTCTAAAGGCAGCAAAACAAAATTCTAAGTTGCTTTTTCCGCTATGTACAAAAGGATCTTTTTTCAATGAAATAAAAATTTGTCTGCAAAGTTTTTACATCCCTACCACAGAAGTTACATAATTATTTAACATCCTGCAGAGTACAATATCCAACTACTCTCTCTTGTTTCAACAGACTCAAAAACAAGTTAAAATTGAAAAAAGGAGAAGGTGAAATATCTATGGTAAGAACAGGCAAACCTCCTGTCTCAACCCCCCACCAGTGGTGGTCTGTGATCCCCTGCAGAGGCACCAACACCACCCCATGAGGCTGTCAGCACCTGACATTAAACTGAAGGTGCCAATGTGATCTCCAGCCCTTCAGTGGCAGGCCTAAGGCTCCCCTGTACAAACCTGGAGTCAGATCCCCAGTGCATGGCATAGATTTTGGCTAAGTGACCTCTGAGCGTGCGTCGGGTTCGCATTTGGATTCGGCCCACAGAGTCCAGACTTGTTGTGATCTAAAAATAAACAAAACAAACCCCTGAGATACTGGAAACTATTTTTAATGTACAAGATAACAAAAATACATTTGAACTTTGATAGAATATTATCTATCTTGGCACACAACAAAAACCGTCAGAAAATAGACACTGGTGTACACCCAGCAACACCAACACAAACAGATTTTACAGAAGACAGACATAACACATTGCACAACAGCTACAATGAAACTTCAGGAAGCTTTCTTAAAATACTACGACATTTTAAGTATATTTCAGATTATTAAATCTCAAAGTTTTCAATTTAAACCAATGAAAGAAAATGCTCCAGTATTTATTGCACTGTTACTTTTTAAAGCATGGCAGAACTTTGCATGCAAAGTAATTAAGTTTCCAAAAAACTGCTAAAAAATGCTTATTTAAGTCTTTCTAAATATATTTAACACAATAGACATACTCTTCTTAGAAGGTAAACTGGAAGCAGGATCCATTAAGATGGTGGCGGGGTTTGGACTGGTTGGGGTTTTTTTTGTTTTGTTTGAGGTCTTTTTGGTGGGGCTTTGTTTAGTTTTAAAGAACTGTATAAATACACAGTACATTTCCAAAGGCTTCTTTCACTTTATTCTTTCAGTTACTGAACAGGAACGTGCTACAGCCACAAACTGATATTTTTATTTTTTTATCTCTCAAGTAACAGCCTACACAGAGAACAGGAACATACCTGAGCGAGAGTTGTGTCACTACAGGCTTTCCTGGCATCCTGAAACAAAAGAATGGAACAAGGTGAATTGGAAAGGCAACACTGAGCATCAGCTGAAGGGTCTAAAGGAAAAGTAACTCTTGAGCTAAATTTCAACACACTCAAAGCAACACACCACTGCCAACTGACATGCCAATATTCCTTCTGTCACCTTAATTTGTTTTTATTGTTCAAGGAATCTAAGAACAATGGCACACAATGGGGGTAGTGGAGGAAGAGGGACTTAAGAAGGGCCATGCCCCAGCAGCCTTTGAATCTCCTTTGAATGTTTCTACAGACTATGGGATTCAAAGGCATTTGGAGCCATCCTAAAGTCCCAGTGCCTACCCTATTCCTTGTACTCCTTCCCTGGTGTGGATGTGCTTGCTCAGGGTGTGCTGAGCACAAGGGAAGAACTGATCCACCTGGAAAAGCAACCACATATTACACAGGATTAGCAAGCTCTGTGCTACATGACGCTCTTGCACAAATTAACCCCCTTGCTGCCTGGGAGAGGCAGGGTAAAAATCAACAGGCAGGATCTGGGGAGCAGGACAGACAGCAGGATTACCAAAGCTTCGTAATGATGTACTTGACACAAATGAAGGAAAAAACATGGCCCCATAACACTCTCGCCCATTTTCATGGAATGGATGGTGCTCAGATCTCCACACAGACACTCCATGGTTTTTTCCTTATCTCACACTCTATGGACACAGGACTTGTTTCCTGCATATGATTCAACCTGACCTAGAAAACAGACTTGACTTTCATTTGCAGAATTCAGAGTCCCAGAAAAAACCTCTGACGCAGGTGAGCTCCACTGAGCCTCACCTGCAACACGGATTGTGCAAGACCTGGTTTTAGTTGGAGCTGTGACTGCACCGCTCTCCTGCAGCTCAGGGCCCGTCCCCAGAACACAGAAACACATGGCCAGCACCTCCTTCTGAGAAAATGGTTTAAACTGGCTTGAAGTTAGACAAGAACTGTGCAGCACAAGTTGAAGTTAAAACTATCAACAGCCATATTGAAGGAGCAGCCACAGAACCCTCTCAACTCCTGGCAATTTCTCCAGCTTGTGCAACCACCCAAAAACGATGGTGCCTCTTCACCAGCACTTGGTGTATCCCTGCGAAGTTCAGTCTGTGCAGGAATGGCAACGTCCCCTTTGAGAGCAGGAACAGAAACATTTGCTCACACATTTTGGAACTGCCTCAACATATTCAGGCTGGGATCTTCAAGCTCTTTTTTCAAACTCTTGCTTGAGAGTTACTTGACACTGCACCTTTAACACTTCTTAAGTGCATGTTTATTTTGACCACCCTTTATAGTTCTCCTCCCAAAAAGCAAGCCTGAGAGTGGATTAAGTCATCTCAACTTATTTTTATAATGTCTGAACTGTAGAAATATTTATAAAATGTTGATGTCTGGAATCAGGAGGGGTTTAAAATACCAGAGCAGCAAATCCCTTAGCACTCAGGACATAGTTCATCCACAGGAAGAAACACACTGGATTTTAAATGACTGCTTGTTTGATTGTCCTGAAATACTTGAAAATGTTCAACATAAAATGATTTCTGAATGCAGTCTGAATGAAACAAAGCATTTTTTCTCTTTAAGAGTGAACTATTAGCACCTCCTATATTTGAGGCTGTCTAATACTTGCCATGCAATTGGCAAAATTGCAGGAAAAGGAGAGTTTCAACAGGCTATTTTAATTCTTACCTTGAAACTGATTTCTACATATGCATCATCTTAACAGAATCATTAGTGTCAAAATATAAAAAAGCTCCTGTAATTGCAGATTTTTTTCAGTTCATGCAGTAGAAAATGCAAAATTCGCGAGAAAAATCTAACTGCTTGATCAGTGTGCAGCCTCCACACTATCCTAGCACACACTTCAGATTGCAGTTTTCCCCTAAACGGTATTTTTTTAAATATAGTGTCTTATTTGTCCAAAATGTCTGGTTCGAATGACACTGTGCCAAGTAAGCAACACTTCTAAAAATCATTATCCTCAATTTCAGTTCTCACCATGAGGACACACATATCACATGGGAACTTCATTGCAGACAGAACTAGGAATTAACTTTAACCATCAAATCATCTGACAGATCTGACAATTCATTGTTCAGTGTTCCAATTTCCTGCACTAAAAATTCCTGCAGTCTTAGGTTGTACACTGTCTGTGCACAGTCCAGAGCTCCAGCTGCATGGGGAGACACAGGTGCCCACATCACCAAAATACTGCAAAAATAAAATTAGAAGTCATTAAACACTTCTAAAATATTGCAGGCTAAAGTCCATTGGGGAATCAACAGCTCTGCATTGCGGTTTCTACACCTTAGGATGCTGTTAGGTACAATCTTATCTGGACCTCACTTCTAGGCACAAAGCTGATTTTTTGTGATTATATTGTTAAAGGAAATATCAGACAAAACCTAAGAGGTGTCAACAACTAAGAAAGCAAAATGCTAGCTATACATAAAACATCAAATGCTGTTAGTGACCTCATCTCTTGTTAGGAGTGCATCAAAAATAATTCCTGAAAATTACCAGCCCAGTACATATTCTCAACACTTAAAAATCCCTGTTTTTCAGATCCTGTATCTATCCTCTTACCCATCCCAAACAAAAACTGTGCAATGATTTAACAAGCAAGATAAGCAGTCATCTCTACAAATATGAAATTGAATTATTTGGTCAGAAAGTTTCATGGACCTTAAGTCATCAGGAGCATTTTTAATTGCCTATTAATCTGAAGTTAGAATTAAGCACAAGATATCCAAGCCCGCAGTCAGGTCCTAAAAGGCAATCACCAATTGCCACTGCTAAACCAAGGGAGTCCAAGGCAATATAACCGTGGTTACTCAGCTACATCTGATAGATTCAGTTACAAGTTTGGGTGGTAGAGTAACAAAGGAAATGTTAAATTGACCTGAAGCCACAAAATGGGAGTCATTACCCAAGAGCCAATCAGATTTTTATGCTTCAAAATTTAAAAAAGAAGCAAATGTTCCCACAACATAGTCTAAGCCCTCTAACTTGCCCAGTAGCTCTTTCTTCACACAATTTTGCATGAAACCAGACTCACTGATTACCACAACTGAACAAAGACTTAACTGGCTCCCCTCAATGTAATGTAATGATAAAGTCCTTACACAGCATGCAGAGGAAGAACTGAAAAATTATGTACCCCTTTTAGCAGTGCAATTCTGTAATAAAGCTTAAATTGGAAAGAAAAAAAGTATTTTAAGCTAAAAATTATTTGTATCCTCTACAGAGCTGGTGGAAGGGGCCCCCAGTGCCACAGCACAGACTGATCCCCACCTTGTCTTCCCACAGGGTATGAAGCGAGAAGAGGACACAAGAGTTCTCCTCGGATGGCACTGAATGGGCAGCATTTGCCCCCAGACAGTCCTGACACATGAAGTGTGTTCAGCACAAGGCTGACATCACCAAGCAGCCTCACACGTCACAGGAGACACCACAGAACCACTGCTACCAGCAGATGCCATGCTCAAAAAAGCCTCTGCGCATGCAACATATTCCAAGAAACCAGTACTCTTCAGATAGGAATGTTTGCAAATAAGCCATTCCCATATAAATCAGATTTATGAATGCTTCATGCTTTGAAAATTTTGATGAAAAATAAACAGACTTTGAAGATCCTTATTATACTTTCCTGAAAACTGCATCACTGAAACATAAAGGCATGTTGCAAAAGATTCCTGGAAAACTGACTTTGGGTATGACAGCTCATACTTGGCTTATCTTCACTGAGTAAATACAACAAAAAAATAGCCTATATGGGGGCATCAGCATTTAATAAAAATAAATTCAAGAGGAAGTCAAGAAACAGTGCTTGTAAAAATGACATCCACCCTGGAAGGTTCTCTCACATTCCCTGCTTTGACTTCAGGCTTCTCAGGGATCACTTTTAGCCCAGGATCAAGCTTTTCTTGACCCTTAAGCCCAGCTTGCCTTGCCTAGGTTCTAGAAGTTTGCTGCTCCCTTCTGTTTTTAAAAACCCAGAACATAAAACTTATAGAAACACATACACCCCTAGCACCAAAACTCAGCAAATATTTTGTTCAAGAAATATTACAAATTTACTTCATTATACCAATGGCTTTTCTAATTTTTACTCAAATATTCTGAAAATATTTTAAGCTCTGCACAAGTTAAACAGGAACAACTAATAGATCTTTACAGTTTATTTCCTTAAAGGAGAAACTTTATCATGGAAAATAAGCAAGTCACAATTCTTACTCTGATTTGGCTTCGCAGCTGCTCTGCCTCCTGCCGTAACTGCTCCAGCTCACTCATCTTCTTCAGCCTCTATTTCTCACACTCCACTGGTGAAGAAAACCTGCCAATAAGAGGGAAGAAAGAGATACTGAAAGTTACTTTTCTCCTCTTTAAAAAACAGAACAAAAAACCTAAGGACCTGTGTATATATTTTTTTTATTCAGCTTTTAGAAGGGCTTCCAAATAGACATTCCCTTTAGTACACCGTGTTAATGAATTTGGCAAGACCGAAGTGATTTCAATTCCTGAATTACCACGAAAAGCAGAATTAAGTGAAGTCTATTTTGAATATAAAAGCAACTGTCAACAGAACCACCCACTGTACTTTATAAACCTGTTTTGTAGCAGCTCCCTGCTCCCCCGCCCAGAAACCTCTGTCAGTCTGTGCCCTAGGAGGGCAACACAGAGCAGAGGCTGCAGATGCCCCTAGTATTTACCCCTGGGCTCAGCAGGGCTGTGATACAGGCACCTTGCACAAGACATCCAGGGCAGACTTGGTTTTAATTAAAGATGAAATTTTTGAATCCTAGACTACAGCTGAAATAGCAGATTTTCTCGACTTTTTTTCTCATATTTTTCTCAGGCAAGGTACAATGATCTTTTCATTTCAAAAGCACCCACGGAGTGAGAAGGGATAGCAAAGACCAAACCTTCCCTAAACGCATCCTTGTGCTGATATAGCCCTCAGCTTCCTAAAGCAGTTGTCATCTGAACAAAGACTCAAACTTAATAAAAAGATCAATTAACAGTAAGACCACATGCAGGCACACTTTCAGGTTCGTAACTTTTTTTTCAAAACAGGTTTTTCCATCCGATTTTTTTTTTCAGTGTGCTGAACAAAGTTTGCTCAGATCAATTTTCAATTTTTTTATCCCCAGAACAGCAGTGCAGCCAAACACCACTAGAGACTTCTTAAGTCTATTCACACACATGGAGACTTCAATATCCTTGCAGTGAAAGCAACATCAGCAAGTAAATTGCTCACAAACAAGCCAGGCACTTATTTGTAATTTTTTTCATGACAGAAAAAGCACACCAGAAAGGTGATGATGGCGGTCCCATGACATTATATAAAAAGCCAAAACAGTTCTAGCTTGTAGAAGAAGACAGACAAGTCAGACTAATACTCACAAAATGAAAATTGAGGAAGGAAGGAAAAGAAGCAGGAAGAAGAACCTATTCAAAACATTAGTCTACGCTTCCTATTTAGTCCACTGAAAAATGGCCAAAAAACAGAGAAAAAAAGGTCACTGTGTGTCTGGTAAGTTGTAGACCTCAAGGAAAACCCCTTTATTTGGTCTGGCTACTGATTCTCTGCAGTTCAGTAGTGATGTGCTGCAAAGATTTTTTCCATCTATAAAACACCACACTCATAGATTTAAAAGAGTGAGAAATTTTGGTTCAAAGTAATTTGAAATGAAATAATCATCCTTGGACTAACAGTTTATACAAGTGTTTGAGAGCTACAAAGTTTATAGCTGCTGAGGAAAAGTATCTTCACTAATTATCCATCTAGTTCCTTTCAGTCTCAGCCTCTGTGATTCCCACAGGTATCACTTCAAGTCCATTTCAGAACAAGTTCACAAACATACATTAAGCTGGATCACCTCCAAATCAAAATAAATCCCCATCAGTAACAGGGATGGTGACTCAGCTCTAACTAGTATTTCCAGCTACGTGTAAGCAAACTGTGAGGTTCACACCTTTCCCTTCCTTAAACCCTGTGCTCTGTTCAACTACAAAAATGCTGTAATTCATATGGGAATTCTCTAGGAGACTACTCCATTTCCTACCACGTTCCTTTTTCAGAAACAGACTATTTAACACTGCTGAATGCACTGCAGGCATAACATACAAGTCATCAACACTCGTGTCCAATTTTAAAGATTAAGCATTAAAAACGTGACTTTAGCACCTGCATTTATCACATACCTTTATAGGCTATCGAGTTTAATTACAACCTCAATGCCTTTAATGGGCATACCTTCATGAAATACAGCCCCACTTTCAGTTCTGACAGTGTCAAATTAACCTTTTCTATATGATTTTCCCTTCTTATTCCAGAACCTACTCAAAGGTAACACAGACAAAACAATGGTCTCAAAGGTCTAAAGCCAGCCAGCCATGCTGCCTGCCGATGTTTAGTAGTCTTGTGTGCTATTTTTAACAGAAGATTCCTGGCAGGGAAGTTGATGTATCTCTAATTTTCTGAGAAGGGAAGTCAGTTTCTGCCCTGTGATGTGCCACACACTTCAGTGCTCTGCAAACAGTCATTTCAAATTCTCATAGAGAATTACTGATCATAAAGAAAGTGACATTTTTCACAACTGGAAGCATGCATGGCCAGTCACAAGCACTCAAAGTTAGGGCATTTTTCTATTCACAGGTAAAACTGCGAGCAGATTTGAGAATGAGCTGTAGCACTGCACTGACATTCAAAGACCATCAATGACCATTCTGCACATAAAGTTTATGTTAATTAATGCCACTCGTATCAGCACTGTTCACCACTAATGATTTCTGCACCAAGCTGCACCAGCAGCTGCACAGCTGTTAAACTTCACAGCTTTAAATCGTGTTACACTTCTCCAAGTTCCTACATGGACAAACTCCAGAAGCCTTCTCACTCACCCACCATGTCTTTAGCTTAGAAATAATTCTGAAGCTAATAAAAGGACAATGATCCTTCATATTTTTGAAAGAAACTTTTTTAGTAGTGGAAAAGCCCTAGCAGTAGCAGCATGTTCTAAATCTGCAAAGCCTTAAGCATTACTGCTCAGTAGAAATGTGTCAGTGGTTCAAGGTCAAGCTATACCTCAATGAGCAGAACCGCCTTCAAACTAGCACTTCCACAAAATCCAGGTTCACTTTAGAACTGGATCACTCTAGCTTTAAGCATTGAAGTTCCTTTCCAGTACACAGCATTTGAACAGCAAACTCTGAGATATTAAGCTATGTATAAACACCAAGATACTACAGTAAACAAACTAAGTGCAGTTCAACTATTAAATTGAAGGGTAGCCAACAGCGTTGCACTGCCTGGCAGCAACTCCCACTGCAAAGGCCTGTGTGCTCAGATCTTCATCCACCATTAAGTATTTAGCAGAACTGGGAGAAAGATGCTACCACTTGGATTTTTTTCTTTTTTTCAAGCACTGTTTTCATGTGACCACATGAAGCTACAGACACTGAGTGGGTAGGGAAGAAGCTCTCACGGATGTATTTCCAGATTCACACTAACTATGCAAGCAGCATCTCTGAACTCCCGTCACACTTCTGTGGGAACATCTTACTGATGTCACCAGACTCACAACAGCAACACAGGAAGATAAGCACATGCTTGGAAGCTTCGAACTCGT
Organism: Picathartes gymnocephalus; assembly: GCA_013390045.1. Taxonomy (NCBI): domain Eukaryota; kingdom Metazoa; phylum Chordata; class Aves; order Passeriformes; family Picathartidae; genus Picathartes; species Picathartes gymnocephalus. Next base: position 11,759 of record WEKY01027691.1, read on the forward strand.
GGATGCATCTGTGTCTGTTTTAATAGTTCTGATGCTCCAGCAGTATGGTTAAAGAGAAGTAGTTATGTGCAAAGACCATTACCCAGACTAGATTTACTTGCTGTAATATTATTTCTAAGCCTATCAGTGAGGTGACCAGTGAAGCACAGAAGAACACAGTATACTGGCAAAGCAGAGGCTGCATCCTACAAACCTGTCCTCGCTGCAAAGAAGCAAGACACCACCACAACCTTGAAATGTGCTACCAGGCATCAGGTGAACGACTTGGGTTTTATCAGATTAAATGCTGGGACTGCTTTGGCAGGGCTTACAAGGATTGCCAAGAACAGAGGTGATCTCTGTGTTGCAGATTTTTCCTCATACAAATTACTGAAAACCTCAGTGGATTCATCACCAACCCATACTAGGTTACAGAGGACAAGATGCCTGTTCACTCTCCCCTCCAAGATCAAAATACTACAGCCAGGAAGGAGCACAGCTTCACAGCCTGGAAAAATCTTTATTCCAGATATGAATTTCCCCAGGAGCACAGCTGTACCATGCTCAGTCATATACACAGCAAAGCCATCAGCTTTTGCACCTGTATGGGCAGAAAGAGTGAGTGAGGATTCCTCCTGACATCTCAGGAGACTGGGGTAATGTGATGTCTATTTCCCAGACTTATATTCTGAATATAAGTCTGAATTATATAATATAATATAATATTCTGAATTCACTCAGATGCAGTGTACTCATGGTATCTGCTCTTCAGCACTCAGGGGTAGCACCTTGACAAAAGAGGTCAGATGCTTCTCTTCAAATGCAGCTCATGATGTGCACGATGTACTATCAACAGTTTCACCTGCTGGGGTCTTGAGGAGAAGAGCAACAGGACAGGGAAGAACTTTTTAGTACCTTTGGTAGCCCAGGGTGTGCCACAGCAGGACACCCAAACCAGCAGGAAATGGAGTCAGGGACACAAAATGCTTCCATCAGAAGCAACAGCACAGGGAGCTCGTTTTGAGACTGACTGTGTAGCCAGGGAGGCACATCCTTGTCCTCAGTCATTTGCAGGCTGAACTGCACCTCAGTGCCATTTCTCCTCAGGGGACTTGTACAAGTGAATTAACTGATACCAAAATAAAGTGCCTCCCAAGGCAAAATAATTAGCTAAGTCAGATTCCACAGTGTATCTAGTGCTAAGAAAGCTACTGCCAGGCTTGAGTGCTCCACAGATAAATTACTCCTTACACTATTCCTGATTCAGTAGCAGCATCATTTGCTAAGAGTTTAATTCTTCATTATACAGGCAGGCAGTCACAAATTACCCCAGAGTCTTGTCTCCAAAGTACTCACTCTGCAACCTGTGGACTCAATACTTTGTGGCTGGAAAAAAACTCTTTTCTCTGCAAGAGTTACTAGAGAAGTATAAATATGCCCCTCCCCACAACAAAGCATTCCTGTTTTTGTGCCAAATATATAAAGAGACTGCAGAAAGAACAGTCTGTTTGACTGGATTCTTAAGAGCTATCAACCAGAGTTATTTAGGTAAGAATTTCATTTTCTATCAAAAAATCAGTCCTTGAGAACTGTCATAACTGCTTACCTACAGTATCAACCTCAGGTTTTCAACTCCTATGCAGCAAGATCTCAAGGTGATCAACAGACAGCAGGAGGAAGGAGGTTCCACATGGCTTTCATGTGATCATCCCTACTAGTGATCACACAAGTGGCTAAACATAAGGAATGCTAACATAGCACTTTACTAAATATAGGGGAAAGACACAAAGAAATACTCCAGGTCTCTCAAGGGAGATACATTGGTAACCCTCAGACACTCAGGCTGTGGACAATGGGTTCTGGCTTTGAAGCTGAGCCCTGCCAGCACACACAGACCAACACTTTATATATTCAGGATGTGCCAGAGAAGATTTTGATAACACACTTCTTCATTTAGTGACACTAAACAAGACTTTGGCAGCTTTGCCCAGTCATTTATGTCTCCCCAAAGCCATGAATAGAGAAGAACAGAAAGAGGTTTTATTTCTTACAGCCTGAAGAGAATGGATTTGACATATTCAAAATCTACCAACTTGGACATGGTGGACAAAGCCTTACATCAAGTGAAATCTCTGCCTGCACAACAGTCATTTAAAGTAAATGCATTAATGCTGTGCTGCAGTTACATACCTTTACCTATAGAAACTATTTCACATGGGATTTTACATAATGTATTTTCTATGGTAGAGCTGTTTGAGAACCACACATGCATTCAGCTCTCTGCTGAGGAAAACGAAACATTTAATGGGTTTTTTTACTATACCTTGGCCCTATGCTGCCTCTCCTTTGTTTCTCAGAGACCTTTCCAGCTATCCATTCTCGCAAGCCTTCCTTTTTCTGACTTGCAGCAGTACTGCATCAATAAAGACAACAAAGCAAGGAGCTTTTATATTGGTCAACTAATACTTGAATCCCAGGAGAATGTTGCTGATGGGATAAGTTGAAATAACAGTATATAATGCCTGTAATTGCCCCACTGTGTACCTTGGTCTTTCTCCCCCCTCTCAAACCTCTTCAGTGCATCTCCCTCCTTTCTTTATCTTTAATGTATACTTTTGAGGAGTGCACTAACTGCAGAACATCTTACACACATCAGTTAAGTAAGAGAATAATGGTTATTTCCTCAAAAAATGGTTACCATTTAGAAAGTAAGCGAGGAGATCCTAACTGAATCTTTGCCTTAGGATTTTTAAATGTTCATTTTGTCAGAAGGAATTAATTGCCACTCTGATTTCTGATCCCCAGGCAGATGCAAAGGAGAGTTCTCCCATGCTCAGGGCCTCTGGTCTCCCCAAGAAGAAAACAGGAAGCAGCCTGGGTGTGACCTCGCTTGCTGAGGTCAGTGCTATTGTTGCACTTCTGCACATTTTGGAAGTGTTTTAAAGTGATATGTCTCCATTATAGCTTCGGTACAAAAACAGGAAATAATCAACCAACGCCTCTCAAGAGGAAGGGTATGAGCAGAACTTAAACACCCATTGCTCTAAGAGATACCATTCCCAATTTTAAGGGACTGATGAATGTGTGTGCTCAAAACTGCATGGACAGCTGGAATGGAGAAGTCACAAGAAAGACTAAAGCAAACTACAAAAGAGTGGGATTCAAGTCTCGCCTCTTGGTGTGTCTGATGCCCTGAGCAGCCACATCAGGAACACAACCCCACCCACCAACCGGGTGGCACAAGCAGTTTCAAGGCAACAATATTGCTCCTTCCTCCCTTGACCAAAGCACCTCGGACCTACTCATCACGAAAAACAGAAATCTGAGCTATTTTATTTATACACACATACACACTCAGCTGAGGACTTTAACAGGACTTTGAAATAATGCCTGCTACATCAAAACACTCCTATTTATCACAATAACTACTTGGAGTTATGAAGAGAATATAAACCTCTGTGTTTGCCTTCAGACTTGAGCACTGTAAACATCACCCCTCAATGTTTTTCAGCCACAGAGGGGAGCAGAGGAAGCAGCAGCTCCAGCACGTCCTGTGGTGCTGCCGCATCTCGAAGCCATCGCTCGGCTCACAGAGAGCAAACCCACACGGGCTGGAACTGGGTCATCTTCAAGGTCCCCTTCAAACCCAAAGCACTCTGTGGTTCCACAGGGACCAGCCCCAACACACCAGGGCACGGCCCACATTGGGTTTAGTGACTGGTTTGATTACGGTTTCCATGGAGGACAAACACACCAACAAACACTGATCTTGCTGACAGCAGTCACAAAACAGACAAAGGAAGTCAGTTTAGAAATTAAAGTGAAGTGATTCTTAAGTTTACTAGTAAAAAATCACTGACTTGAGACTGTTACCCTTCACTTGGCTGACAGCTCATGAGATTGCTATCTTAAGCTCAGAGATCTGAGAGTTTATTTCTAAGACACAGCTAAAGCCAAGTACATTCATAAAACACATACAGAAAGGCCTTACTCTTCTTAGCCCACACACACTAGATTCTAGAAAAAATTCAAGAAATTCAGTGTTAAGCACAAGGCTGAGAAAAGCACAGGAAGGAAGGAATTTTTTAAAGTCATGAATATTTCACAGTCCAACAGTGATTTTTCCAAAATTAATATTCTTGCATCTTATATTCATCATATTCGTTTCCAGGTCAAAATGTTTTGGTACATAAGCACAGATTTATTTTTATCACACTCCCTGCAAACAGAACTTCATGTGAAATTCAAATTATCTTGTCTTTAGTGACAATAATAATGATTCCCCAGTAAAAACTTGGTTCACTGACCTAAGGACACTTGATCACTGAACAAATTATTATTGGTTTTGCAATTCAAAACATGTAAGAAATGGCAAGAAAGATCTTAATGAAGCAGAAAGATATAACCCTAAATAAGAAGACAGAGATGGTTCCAGTCCAATTTCCTCCTTGGGGACAGACAGGTAGACACACATATGGAGTGAGCTGAGGGCTTTTGTCTCTTCAAATACCTAGCCATACTCAGAAGCTATTTTAAAATTTTAGTAGGAAAAGTGTACTGCAGAGTGACAATTCAAAGTCATTTTGAAAGACCCTAATTTACATTTAAATCCATCTCTAAACAAGTTTGACTTTGGATTCTTTTAAAGGGCAAATGCACTGGTATTTACTGAAGTGGCATCATGTAGGACCAAGCAGTGCTATGCATATAAAATCTGGTCTGGTACCTACAGGCACAAAAGATTACTGAAGCAGCCTCCTGTTATCTCAGAGTGAGCAGACCGCACAGTGTGCATAAAAAGCACCAAGTGCACAGAAAATTTTAGGTTTAAAGTCATCAGACAAGATACACATTAAGAGAAACTACAGTGTCTACAGGAAAAGTGCCTCCATTCAGCCCCAATGACTGCTCACTCGCCTGCAATAATTTCTGGCTGACAGTTTTTGAAGGTGGAGCACTCTCACTCTCTTGAGGAGCAGCAAGCCCAGCAGTACCAGTTACACACACACACAGAGCATCCTTTCAAATGCACCATCAGCTCGGGGGCAGCCGTGCATTTGATGCACACAGGGTCCCCAGCACGGTTCCCTCCTCCCCATGCAGTGCAGTCCTTGGTACCGCAGTCACAGCAGGGCATTATGTGCTGTGCATCCCCACACAGCTGAGCACAGCTTACAGCTGCACCCTTTCACAGCAAAACGAGCCTATATAAACATTTGCACTTTTTTTAATACCAATTACCCAAAGGTCAGATAAAACTACTGCTCTCGGGTCTAATTTTAATCTTGCTTTTGGTTCACGATATATTTCTGGTCAATTACTTGTGATTTGATTTGTCGAAAACTAAGTTCTCTTCCAGACTAGAGTTCAGGCTACTTTAGTAGGCTTTTCTAAAAAAAAAAAAAAAATTTGAGATTCATGTTTATATGAGATGCATATACTTTAAAAAAATCTATCAAAAACCTCACGCTACAGAATGACCAGAAATCCAATGCCAGAAAGTAAAAACCCTATGTACTGTTTTTTCATCCCTACTACTGCAAGTATGGGATTAAGAGCTCATGGGCTGTGTAGCTACTTCTGGTACCACTTGTGATGAGACTGATATATCTGATCTATACTCCTTGAAATTGCTTTTGATGTTTCTCGAGCAGTAATGCCTGCTTTCAAACAGTCTCTTACTAAAGAAGATACAACATCCAATATTTAAGAAAGAAGTTATGTTAAGGAAATCAGCAGCACTGTGTTCTTAACTATCTTCACACTTGCAGCGTTCTCAAAATAAAGGCTGTCTTTGTAGAAGTAATTTTTAACTGGTCAAATGTCAGAAATTACCTATCTGCCTGGAAAGAAAACGTCCCTAGATGAATTTTCCAACAGAAGAGGATAAAAGAGAAACAAACTGCTGCTGCAAAGAAGTATAATATTGATTCCCACCTGTAGTAGTCTTCCACAAAGTATAACTTTTTTATATGAAAACTTTTTCATGAACACATGATGCTCACTAGGTTATAAATAGCAGAATTCCCCTGTGGAGACAGCCTAAGGTTACAGACAGGAATAATCAGTCAGGCACCAGGGCCAGGAAAGAGCCCGTGGCTCCACAACCTGCTTTGCTCAAGGGTCTTTGCAATCCACTGGAACTTCTGTTCCTGTAAATGCTCCCTATATGTCTCAGCCACAGTGAGCCAGGACAGCAGCTCAGCTAAATCCCTGTCTGTTCCAGGTCTCACCACAGAACAGACACTGCTCTTGGAAGTCTTTTGGGTTTAATGTTTGAGATACTCATTCCACCATTTGAGTTTTTCTCAGCAATGGTGACTGACAGATTGGTAAAAATGGCTCAAGATTTTAAAGCTCCTGTTTCCAGAAGCTTCACACATGCGATGCCTGACTCAATGGAAAGGCAAACACAGCCACAGCTCTGAAACTCTGCAGCAATTCCACTGTTTGCTAAGGCTGTTCGCCTTTCAGCTCTCATCCTGTCACAGCCACCAAAGCTCTACCATTCAGGGCCATGAGGTTTCTGTAGAGATTGAGAACAGAGAATTCCAGGAGCTTCTGAAGCAGCAGCACCAGGAAAAGTCAACTTTCTTCACTCCATCCCTTTCCAAAGTGCATGTTTGGCTTTTGATGCCAATCTATCTGCATTTGTAAGCAAGTCTAACAGATGAGCAGGAAAAAAAATGCCTTAATGACTTCCCATCTCCAGCTACCTGACCTTCCAAATCAGCTGCTTTTTCCTAAAGTGTGGGCAACTGCAGTGAAGCACTCACATCATTAAATACTCATTTACAGGACATTTACTTTGGACTATTATTTTATTGTTATTATGCAGTATAAAAAGAAATAAATAATCCAGCTCCCTCTTTTGGGATGCTTCCAAGACGAAAGAGGAGTTTCCCCTTTTCTGGTGCATATCTTAGAAATTAAGGTTGTGTTTGTAGCACCAAAGCCATAGTTTACTTCTGGGCCATTTCATTCTCCAAACTTTCAATTAATTTTGTATTTAGACACCTTGTATTAAAACTACTTGAAAAAGCAATCAAGAAGTTTCTTGTCCAACAAGTGTCAGCCAGTGAGACTGAAAACAGGCATTCACTGTCCTATAAAAAGCTGTGACACTTCCCTGTGGACCACTACTCTTCTCCCCTGAGATTGTCAGGAGCACCCAACCCCCCTGCTACGTCCTTCCTACCATTCAATGGAAGGAAAATGGTACTAACATCATGATTAATTTCTTGCAATTCTAGGGCATCTGGACTTAATGCTGTCATGGAAACTTCGGCTGTGCTGTTTTTTTAACTCCACTTTATCATGTCTAATGTTGAGATGACAACAAAACTTCATCCTCCCATGAGCACTGTGCACAAGCAAAGGGAAGGGCTCCAGTCTGCCTCCTCAAAAGCAACACAAGATAAATACGTGGTCTTAAACCTAATTCTTTATTTGGGGGCGGGGGGGGAAGGTTTTATAGAATCTAACTACCTAAAACTTAGTGTACTCTAATCTACAGATTTTTAGTACCATGACATTACATTGCACTGTCAAAATCTTTAAGGCAAATAATCAAAACTGATCAAAATCACTACATACACACTAAATTTAGCGTGTGAAATCAGATTTTAACAAGCCTAACATCTATACATGGAATCTGAATACTTTTTTCAGCTCAATAACAACTAAACTCAAATAAAGAACTGAAAGAAGAAAAATGTGTTCCTTTTCCAAGTTGGCAATAAAACTGCTTTATATGAACAATCACCTAAAGCAATCAATTATGACACAAAGGGTCACCAGAAAAATACTCAGATCAAATATTTCTTTTAAACAGACCTATTTTAAATATCACATTTCAACAACAGATTGTAAAACAACATCTTTAATTTTAATGCAAGACTTCAAATGCACACGAATACCACACAAATTGCATTTCAATATATAAACATAAAATTACACAGGTGCAATTTATGTGAGAAATAATTACACATATACATTTTTATATATATAGGGCAGGAAAAACACATACAAAAAATAATCCAACAAGAATTAAATAATCAAGTTATCCTAAAACTTCAGCTTGGATGCTCTGTGCTAGACTAGATGCTGACCACCTGAATTAATACCCGCATGATGAAAACAAATCAGGCAGGTCCAAGAGTTCCCACTGCTGATTGCAATGAGGTGATTTGTTCTTGTAAAGCTGCCAAGACAGTCACTGAAAGCAGCTCCAAGACCAATCTCATTTAAGAAGCACATTCAATCCTGGGATTGATTTGATGATTTCATTTTGTTCTCCTCCCCACCCCATTTGGAAATTAAAACCTTATCAA